>CAUYQG010076259.1:0-23640 GCA_963574415.1 Tarsius wallacei | reverse complement strand
CCCGGCTAATTTTTTGATTTATTGTAGAGATGAGGTCTTGCTTGCCCAGGCGGGTCTCGAACCCGCGGGCTCAGGCAATCCGCTCACCTCAGCCTCCCAAAGGCGCGGGATTACAGGCTGAGCCACCGAGCCCGGCTGCTAATATTCTTAACTGTGTATTGTGATGTACTTTTGGAAGACTGATTCAAACAGTTTAAGATAAGTACAAAGTGATTTATACTCCAGCTGCACTTTTTGCTAAGTGTTACTTTTGTGGTGAAAAAGTACACCACAAATGAAATGAACAAATGACCGAAAGTAAACATAATCTTAAAATATTTATTAGAATACAGTAGTTCTTGAATTGTGTATTAGCTATAACTTACCTTTCAGGCATTTAAAATTCTATACCTAGACTTTATCAATTCTGCTTTTTTGTGCTTTCTTTGTAACTAACAGTGTTGTTAAAATGTCCGTTATGGTAGGCGATATAGTAACATTTGTTAGCAGTTACATCAGCAATCTGTGTGTAACAGTTATACCTATGTGTAATTTTCAGTGGTCAGCCTGTGGCCTTATGTGTATTGTATTGAAGTTATAGAGGAAAAATGGTGCCCTCTTTTTGTGCAAGTGTGACGAGGTGTGGAAGATTTTGCCTGAAGTCTTTAGCTGAATAGCTGTCTGTTTAAAGTATACATTTTAAAATATAGCAGTTCATGTCTCATGAGTCAGAAGAGGTTTCTGCAGCTGTAGCAGTCTCTGGTTAAATACATACACAAAAAGCAATTCTTTTTAATATTTATTGCTGTATTCCAAAAGTCTCCTTTTTTGTTGTTGACTTTTTTCTATTGCGTGTAGAGGATTTTGGTTAAAGAAGTTGAATTCTTACTGTTCAGGGTCAACTGATGAGTGAATGATCTGAGATTGTTTCAATATATTTTTTATGTCTGTCTCTGAAATAATACAAATGAAACTGTGGGAGGAAGCTTTTCAGTTTTTTAAAAAATGATGCATGCTTCATGTGTGTTGGCACATAACGTTGAATGAGTGAAATGTATATGATCAAATATTTTGCTTGAGGAGCAGCAAGCCTTTAAACCCAATAGCCAGTTAACCTGTGAATGGAACTGTTTCTTCATAAATATGTAAAAATTTCTGATAAATATTCTAATAAATATTATATAGACCAGTTCTTGCCATTGCAACTTAAAATGTCTTCCCTTTTTTCCCCTAGAAGAACATTTTCAGTTTTACTTTTGTCATGTGCGTCCTTGAGAATTAAGGACATAATTGTTTTATTTTTTTGATATGTGGCATTGAAAATATATCATTATTGTGTATTTCATTTTCCTACTTTAGTATAGGCTTAGCAATTTGAAGATATTAGTAGAATGTCAGTTTATATTAGGGAATAGTCTGTTTTATTAAGATTTCAAAAATGCAATAGAACTTTGCTGTGAATTTTTATGAATACCCTTCCCAACACATTTTAGAATTACTCTGCTTATAAACAAAACAATTATTCATGAATTTGTATTATATAAAGAAGATATATTTAATGAATGTCTGGGACTAATATGGCTTTTTAAATTAATAAGGATGCAGCTTACTGATTTGTAAATACCAGCTTTTGTTGTTTTCTGTCATAGTTAAACCTTTGTTTTGTTTCACAAACATACTAGGTGGTATTGTTTATGTTCTATAAGTATTTGAGAAGAAACAATTTGTTAAGCAAAAGTAAACTTCAGTCTTACTGTTGTTCCACGTCATATAAAACATTCTGAGATATTGTATTTTGCATTAAAAGGTCTTGATTTAAACCTGTCAGGGTGGTATGCACCTGTTGTACCAGCTACTTCAGAGACTGAGGCAGGAGGATCCTCTGAGCCTAGGACTTTGAATCCAGTCTGAGCAACATAACAAGATCTTAGCTCTTAAAAAAAAGTATTGGTTTAATAAGACTTTAATGAGCAGTTCAACTTGGATTATAGTCAACTAAAATATTAAGATATAGTAAAAGAGAAAAATAGAAAAAGTCATTTGGTGTAAAAGTATAATTGATAAGGAATTATATATAAAATATATAAAATTGATGATCAAGATAACAAATTGATCAAATTATATTATTTCCCTAATAGGGCTATCTGGAGATATATGAATTTTATCTCTTATGAAATAATCTTATAGTTACTATTTAGTACTGACTCAGTTCTTCTCAAAGCATTGATTAAATAATTTATAGGTTAAATTGAAGACATGATGACATTGAAAAGTTTAAAATATCTTTGGGCCTGAAAGATATGCCTTTATCCTCTATGGGAAATTTATGGATGGAGTTTATATGAATAACTATGCAGCCTTACCTGTCCTTAACCCTCTCGTCTTAATTCACACCCACGTGGATATTTCTTTTCTTTTCTTTTTTTTGAGTTGGAGTCTCACTCGGTCACCTGACTGGAGTGCAGTGGCATGTTCCTGGCCACCGCAGCATCGACCTGCTGGGCTCCAGCGATCTTTCTGCCTCAGCCTTCCAAGTAGCTGGAACTACAGGCACGTGCTACCATGCCCAGCTGATTTTTGATTTATTGTAGAGATGAGGTCTTGCAAACTGGCCTGGGTGGGTCTCGAACCCGCGGGCTCAGTCAATCCACTCACCTCGGCCTCCCAAAGTGCTGGGATTGCAGGCTGAGCCACCGAGCCCGGCCTACGTGGGTATTTCTATATCCACTTTTACTCTTGTGTCAGAAGACAAAATTACAATTCATTTAGTTATGTAGCATTACCTTTTATTCTTGATTCATGAATGGGGTAGCCTCCATTTTAAAATAGAATGAGAGCTCCCACTGGGCAATGGCAGACTAACAGATTTTGTAGGATAGGAACAAGGAAACAGAACAATGAAAGCAAAGCTGATTGGTTAACAACAGATTACTTCAGTTTGCCTATTATGGTAAGGGTTGAATTAGAGGGGGTGATTTCCTTATTAAGCTGACTCAGAAAGATTGGAATCTCCTGTTTTCAGGAAAAAGCAATCTGTTTTGGTAACTGTTTTTTTTTGAGTTGGAGTTTCACTTTGTCGCCCAGGCTGGAGTGCTGTGGCACACTCACTGCCACCCCAATGTGACCTGCTGGGCTCTGGCGATTGCTCAGGCAATCCACTCGCCTTGGCCTCCCGAAGTGTTGGTATTACAAGCTGAGCTACTGTGCCCGGCCTCTATCTGCTGTCTTATATTTCAGTTTGATTATGTGACATTTAGCATGAGTGATTGTTTAACACTTGAAAGGTTATTATTTCTTCTCATGGGGATACTAATTAACACAGCCATCATCAGTTACTCGGAACACTAGACTGAGGATGAGTAGGTTAAAAAAAGGTGTGGTGAGGAGGCTGAGGTGGGAAGATGGCTTGAGTCTAGTAGTTTGGGGTCAAGTTGGGTAACACAACAAGACTCTGTTTTTGGTTTTTTTTTGAGTTGGAGTCTCACTCTGTCACCCAGACTGGAGTGCAGTGGCCGCTCCCTGCCACCGCAGCCTCGACCTGCTGGGCTCCGGCGATCCTTCCACCTCAGCCTTCCGAGTAGCTGGAACTACAGGCGCGTGCTACCACACCCGGCTAATTTTTTATTTATTGTAGAGATGAGGTCTCAAGACTCTGTTTTCTCTTCTGTTTTTCTTTTTCTTCTCCTTCTCTCTCTCTCTCTCACTCTCCCTTCTTGCTTGCTTTCTCTCTCCTTTCCTTTCTTTTCATTTTTCATTTTTCCCCTTTCCCTTCTTTTCCCTTCCTTTTTCACCAGATGCAGGCCCCTCGATCTTGGACTTCCTATCCTCCAGAACAATTTATAAGAAATAAACTGATTTTTTTTTTTTTTTTTGAGTTGGGAGTCTCACTCCATTGCCCAGACTAGAGTGCAGTAGCATGCTTACGACCACCCCATTGTCGACCTGCTGGGCTCAGGCGATTCTTCTGTCTCAACCTTCCAAGTAGTCGGAACTATAGGCATGCACTACCATGCGTGGCTAATTTTTTGATTTATTGTAGAGATGAGGTCTCACCAAATTGCCCAGGCTGTTCTTGAACCCTTGGACTCAGGCAGTCTGCTCACCTTGGCCTCCTGAAGTGCTGGGTTTATAGACTTGAGCCACTGTGCCTGGCCAATAAATTGATTTTTAAAAGTAAATTACTCAGTCTCAAGTATTTTGTTATAGCTGGATAAAATGGAGTAAGACATCCTCTTTTGTCTCTTTTATACTGGAGACTTTATTGTAGCCAGGATTCTGCTTAAAAAGTTTGCAAACTAAGAATCTAGTCTAGTCTCCTCCTACAGGTGAAAGCCAAGGTCCAAAGGGACTGAGTAACTTGTTCAGTTTGTATGACCAAGTCAAAGTAGGAGAGGCAGATCCAGGTTACCACTGCTAACCCATGCTGCTTCTGGGATGACTATTACAGTGTTCTCCAACCTTTGGAAAATTGAGAGTTGGCCACTATTATGATGCATCTTGGTTCACATGAATAGTTTTATTTTTAAAAGTTTGTTGCATTCAGTGGTGTTGAAGTACATGTTGAAAAAAAAGTGTAACAATTAAGAGACTGTATTGCCTAAAAATTAGTTATTATTTTAAAAATATATGCTGATGAACACTTGTTTGGGATTTCTAAATTCCTTTCTGAAAATTTTGAAATTTCTATTTCATTGTAATAGAATTTGGCCTGACTATACGTTGAGTATTTGAATTGTAACAGAGTTATTGGAAAACTCAGCTGTATACACGATATAAATTATTTTATAGTTTATACTATTTCTTCTGTTCTTGGGGAGGAAATCACAAGGTTTGCATAATTGATTCCATATGGTCAGAAGCATGTAGTTAGTCCTTAAATGGGACAAAGAGATGAAATTTTAATGAAATGTACAGTAATCATCAGGACCACATTAGCTCTTTATTATTTTACACTGCTGCTTTGAAATAAAGCACAGGATATGGCACATTTATAATTCTTTTCTCTTGAGTATCAGTTAGTGTAAAATTGAAGATTTAATTTAAACAGCAAGAGAAAACTGTTATTATGGAATTAAATATAAATGCTGCTTATATGGTCTATAAATAACATTCACAAACACAGTACCACCTTTCTAATTCTTGATAGACATTTAAATATATCCTGTGTATCTTTTAAATACTATATCATTTTTACAGATATCACCTTATAAAACGATATCAATATTGGTTGCTTAGGCTTAAAAAAAATCTCCAAAATTCAATTAAGAAATATCAGTGAAAGTATGTAGGAATGTGAACTTTAAGTTAAAGTGATAGAAATGAATGATAGAATTTTTTTCTTTTAATTACCTGCTTACCTTCCT
Organism: Tarsius wallacei; assembly: GCA_963574415.1. Classification (NCBI taxonomy): domain Eukaryota; kingdom Metazoa; phylum Chordata; class Mammalia; order Primates; family Tarsiidae; genus Tarsius; species Tarsius wallacei. The sequence continues at coordinate 18,298 of CAUYQG010076259.1, read as the reverse complement.
AAGTCTAATTATACTTAAAAGTAATGAGTGAGGAAATTGTATTGCAGTGTTATTTAGACCTCAGTAGAGATGAAATGGAGTTCAAATCCTTCCACTTCTTTTTCTGTTCACTAGGTGAAAATATATTCTGGCATTCTCTGGGCAGATAGCCAGTTCCAAAATAACCACTTCTGTTGAAACAGTTTTTTATGATATCTACATACACTCTGAGATTGGGACCTTCATTTGGTGGACATAATAATTTCAGAGCCTGTTCTTTGACCCTATCTTACTCAGTGGCACAGAAAAGAGAATCATTTACTTACATTAAGAAGCTTCCAAATAAGTATAATATTGCTGATCTTTAACTCTTAATGTTGCCCTTCTTTAAAATTTAGAAAAACTCAATAAAGAAAATACTTTCCTTATAGAAGACACTCTCTATTGTCTTGCCCATTGTGCTCTTCACAATGTATCTTTCCTTTAATAAATCTACCTTTTTTTAATTAAAAAAAAAAGAAAAAGAAAAATCCTTTCCTAGGAAGTTATGGTGGTGATTTTTTGTTCATTGAAGTTGCTGTTGTTTTTGTTGAAGATAGAATTGAATGTGTTTTTCAGTTTTCCTAGAGAAATAAGATATTAAGAACTGTTGGTTAATGGTTGACAGGAGATATTTCTTTCAAAATTTCTGGATTTATGCCAGGCACAGTGGCTCACACCTACAATCCCAGCACTTTGGAGGCTGAGGCAAGAGGATTGCCTGAGCCCAGGGTTTGCGACCAGCCCAGGCAACTTGGTGAGACCTTGTCTCTACAATAAATCAAAAAATTAGCTGGGTTTGGTAGCGTGTGCCTGTAGTTCCAACTACTTGGGAGACCGAGAGGGAAGGATCGGATCACTTGAGCCCAGCAGGTCAAGGCTGTGGTGGCTGTCACAGTGCCACTGCACTCTACCCTGGGCGACAGTGAGACTCTGATTCATAAAATAAAATAAAATAATAAAAAAAAGGAAAATAAAATTAAAACGTAAAATAAAATTAAAATATAAAATGTAAAATAAAATGTAAAATAAAATAAGAGTAAAATAAAATAAAATAATAAATAAAATAAAAATCTGTGTTTGTTACAGAACAGAAAAATATTTAAATACAAATGAACCACTTCTTAGCAGTGTGATGTTACATTAGCTTTCTGTGCATTAGTATCATCTGTAAAATGAGGGATATTAATAGTGCCTACCACTTAGGGTTATATAGGGTTATAGAAATTGCTAAGTGAGATACTATATGTAAGGTAATTGGAATAGTAAATTCCAGTATTTGTTAATTATTATCAACATTATCAAAATGCTGGTCATGTGAGCATTAATTTTTGTTCCTCATTTTATCTTTTTCTTATTTTATTTACTCTCTAATGTGTGTCTGCTATTTATTGATGTTAGACATTCCTATGTATTTGTTTATACTAAATCTTTTATGAACATAATCTTCTAGAGTGCATCATATACTCTGATTTTTTTCTTCCTTTCAGATTTTGAGTTAATACCATGTATTTGTTTAAATAAAATCAAGTCTGACTTGTCTGTTGCTTGCTTCTGCAGGCATACACATATATTCCACCACTGTCCTCTACAACAAATTAGACCGTGCTAAAATTGGCTCTGAATTTAAATAGTTGGATTTCTGAAGCAGTACAGTTTCTTTGTATACTGATTCTGTAGTGCCAATCTTCAAGAAGTCTAATAATTAGTTAACTACTGGTGATATCAAAGTCAATTTCAGATGCCCCAGATATTAGTTTCTTTATCCCCTCCTTCTCTACTTTCCCTTTTATTTCAAGTTTAAGTCATCTTAGATTTTGAGACAAGCTCTTGCCTTAGCTTACAGTGTATAGAATAGTAGATGACCACAATATGGTTCCTAGTTTTTTTCCTTGAATTTTCCTGCCCTGGCCTCATGTTCATCAGTCTTTTGCTTTGGTTCTGGATCTCTTCAGCCTGCTTATCATTTAGTATCTAAATTAATTTTTTTTTTTTTGAGTTGGAGTCGCACTCTGTCGCCCAGACTGGAGTGCAGTGGCCGCTCCCGGCCACCGCAGCCTCGACCTGCTGGGCTCCGGCGATCCTTCCACCTCAGCCTTCCAAGTAGCTGGAACTGCAGACATGTGCTATCACGCCCAGCTAATTTTTTGATTTATTGTAGAGATGAGGTCTCACCAAGTTGCCCAGGCGGGTCTCGAACCTGCGGGCTCAGGCAATCCACTCACCTAAGCCTCCCAAGGCGCGGGATTACAGGCTGAGCCACCGAGCCTGGCTAAATTAATTTTTTAAAAAAACACTCTGGACTACCTTCTAGTTAAAAAAAAAAAAAGCCAGTGAACTGTGACATTCAATATTCTGGTCTTGCCAGTTCTTATTCCTCCTTGCTTCTGTTCTCCTGCAGTAAGGGACTTGCCTCACAGTGACTTTATGCTTGGGCACTAACGGTCAGTTATCTTTCAAAACACCATGGATGGGAGTTTCACCCTTTTCTCTGGAAGTACAGTTTGAAATTTGAAGAGAATGTAAAGTTTGCACTATAGGACAAGGTATTGTGGGGAAACATTGTTTATTCACCTTTGTCAGAAGTGACTTCACCATTTAATAGGTATTTTTGTGCTTACTATAAAACTGGTACTAGGATGCATAGCACTCTTGCATTCAGGGAGTTCAGTTAAGATGAGAAAAGCAGAATCAGACAGAATAGTTGGAAAAGGAAAGGGTAGCATACAGCATCTAGACTTGTATATGATATAGAGCATAGGTTCTTTAGGAGTTTAGAATTTGGAGTTAAAAATGGCATCTTGCCGGGCTTGGTGGCTCAGCCTGTAATCCCGTGCTTTGGGAGGCTGAGGTGAGTGAATTGCTTGAGCCCGCAGGTTCGAGACTCGCCTGGGCAACTTGGCGAGACCTCATCTCTACAATAAATCAAAAATTGGCCAGGCATGGTAGCGCGCGCCTGTAGTTCCAGCTACTTGGAAGGCTGAGGCGGCAGGATCGCTGGAGCCCAGCAGGTCGAGGCTGTGGTGGCCGGGAGCGTGCTACTGCACTCCAGTCTGGGCGACAGAGTGAGGCTCCAACTCAAACAAAACAAAACAAAAACAAAAACAAAAACGATATCTTAATGGATGTACTCATGCCTTATGTATGATATATACTTCAGTGAAAAGTTGCAAGTTATGACTTCTTTTTGCCAGAAACATTCATCACATAGTTGGAGACATGCTTAGTATCATTGCAAAAATAAGGAAGAAAAAAAAAGATGAACTTAAACGTTAACACATTGCTAATAGTAATGCAAACTTAGAGTTTCACATTTTTGGAGGAATAAAATTATGACAATTATTTACAATAACAGTAGGAGGAAAATAAAAATAAAAGTTGAAAATAATTCTAGAGTGAATTGTCTGTAGAATCATAGAAACTGTGCAGAAATTCTTTTGAGTTGAATAAGTAAAGTAATTGGAATATAAATTTATATATACAATAATGTAAATGCTGTTTTCTACCTTCCACCTTAATATTCTAGTCATCAAAATGTATTTTGATCCTGTATCTTGGATTATTTTATTAAAATGAAAGAGTAAATACTTGGAACCCTAAATCAATGTGGTTTTTGTGTTTCGAAAAACAAAATAAAGTTATGAATAGAAGCAACAAAAAATACTTAATATATTAACCGTTTCAATTTTTTCCTTAAATCTTGGTTATAGATACATGTGAATCACACTTGTTTAAGATTTTGTATGGCAAAATGCTACTTCAGTAGTGTAATGAACTCTATTTCTAATACTGCACACAGTGCTGATAGGGATGGATCAAAGCACTGTGTGCAGTGTTAGAAATAGAGTTTGTTTGAATGAAAGTTTGTTCACGAGCAAACATGAAATGCATGTTTTGTGACTGAACTGTGGTTTGTTCTATCCATTCTGTTGGCCTTCCTTCATTAAATTTTATAAATTTAAAATAAACTTGAGATTTGGAAGTATTCAGAACTTGAAAGGGAATATTTTTATCAAAAATTATTACTTGTAAAAGTTGAGTACTTATTTTCTGTGATAGGAATTAAATATCTGACGTTTAATAGATTTTAAAAAGAAGTTAAGAATATGTGTCTTTTATGCTGTGTTGGTAACTTACATGATATTTTATTCAGTTTCTAATATATCTCTGAATCACTATTTTCACAATTTTCCATTCTTAAGTACAGTAACACTTCATTATGTGGAACCTTCAGAAAATGATTCATTCTGAACAGAGGTTCCTGCATAAGATAAGTTTGAACTCAAAACATGGCAAAAAATAAATACACAGAACTATTTCTAAAAAAAGGTGAAATTTTCTTTTCTTAAATGTATACTGACTGGAAATAACTTTTAACAGTTGTTTATTTGGTGGTGGGAAGTCAAATATGGCTTATCATTGTCAATGCCGCTAATTGGCTGTGGCAGTAACAGAGTACATAGCTCCAGGCTTGTTGCAGGTATGAGGATCTGTTTGAGAGTCACTATGTAGTTCAGTAATTAATGGCATGGGGTTTTGGAGTAAGATTTAGGTTAAATTCCTCTCTCTCTTGGGTACTGACTGTATGACTTTCGTTTTGGCAAACCACTACGTTTCATTTTCTTCATTTGCAAAGTGGGGAATTAAGAGTCACAGTACTTCATTGAGTGTGAGGATTACATGAGTTAACACAGGGAAATCACTTAGCAAAGCACTTCACTCAGAAAATTCAGTAAGTATAAGCTGTTGTTAATGTTACCATCACTATTTCTGCTATTGTTACGAGAGCAGTTCTCCGGGCAGCTGTGATTTTTGCTGCTGTTATATTTACTAGTTAGTAGTTTTCCTTTCACTGACAATGATGTGTATATGTATTAGGACCTTTTCTATTTTCAATAAATGAGTTATTTGTTTCTTTTTACCTGAATGTTGTCAGTTTGGGGATGAGAACAACCTGTGAGTCTGTGGCATCTATAAGTCTTCAGTGTGTTTATGGGAAAGCATATTTTGTGCACAAAAGGAAGAATTAAGCCAAATACACTCTTTGCATATTGAAGTTAAAAGGATTTTCTTTTTGTTTTCAAAATTTACTGCAGTAAGGGGAATGGGTTGAAACAGAAGTAGAAGTGTATGTATTTGTATCTGGTCTGGCCTTTTCAAGAGAAATCATTTGCTTCCTGTGTGGAAGTGCCTTTGGAATAATGACCATTATTTCTTCTGGGAGAGTGAATTTATCTTACTTTGGCCTTTAAGGGGACAAACTCTTAATTTTAATTCTTTATTGTATGTGGTAACAACTGATTTTTATTGTTAATGACATACATATCTTACTATTGCTGTCATAGAAATTGCTTCCTGTTCTCTTTGCAGTTATTTTTGTGGTGGAGGTGGGGATGGGGATTTGTGGTAGCTAACAGTCAGAGTGTTGATGGAGGTGGCACTCTGGCTTCCTTTGTCTTTTGTTCCATTTTGTGACTTTCACCTACCACCATAATCTCTTGGCAAATAGTGGACTGGAGAAAAGTGAGTGATCTTTTCTTCCAGTTTTTAAAAAAAATTTTATTTTAAGGATGTGGGGTACAATTCAGGGATAGGTATACAAATGAACATCATACAGGTAAACACCTCACCTCCTAACCCAATAAGTTCTGTGTACAGTAAGAAAGTAAGACTCTTAAATCAGGTTATTCCACCTTCTAGCAGGAATATTAGTAGTAATAATAGCTAACATCTGTTGTATAATTACTGTGTGGTGTCATCGTCCTACTTATGTTACATAATAGTTTAATTCTTGAAGAATTATCTGGGCCTTGTATTACTGTCATTGTTTAACAGATGAACAACATGTTTCAGAGAGGTATGGTAATTAATCTATACCTCTCTGAAACATGTACATGTCCTACCAGGACTGGAATCCAGGTCTCACATCAACAGTTTTCTTTCACTTTTTTTTTAACTGCTATTATGAAAAATGTCAAATATATGAAAAGCTAGATGGAGTATTATACCGAACATCTCACTTTCTTTTCATCTATATTTAGAACAGTTAATGCTATTTTGCAATGTTTTCTTCCTCTGTTTTTTTCTTGAAAGTTTTAATGCAAGTCTCATGGATTACAACATTTCATACTTTGGTATGCATCTTTAAAAAAAGGCTCACATATTTCATTTAGTTGTTTCTCCTAAATTTGTTTTCAAGTGTTGCACACTACATTTCTCCCCTCCCCCTCTTGTTTTCTTACCACTGAGTTTTTGAAAAGGTTGGATTCTGTGACTCCAAATTTTTACCCCCGTGCCCATCTGACCTTTTGAGTGACTAGTACATGGAAGGTGACAAGTAGAGGGCAAGTGAGTAGAAAATCCCTCAGGGGTCATATAAAATGTACCAAAGACTTGCATTCTTTGAGTGGTAGGCATATGTTTGAAGTTGAAGAAACTTTACTTACAGACAAAATTTGACACTTTAATCACCTATCTCCAAGGAAAGCAAGAAACCCAAAGTAATATCATTTTATTACTTCTTGTTAGCAGGATATGAACCACTGCTGCTGATTTTGTTTAGAATTGTTAGATTTGTTTAGAAATGGAAACAATAACATAATTATGCTATAACATAATTATGCTAAAATAATTTCAGACTTTGCAAAAACGACTTTTTATTCCTCTTGATTCAGCAGGCATTTACTGAGTATTTACTCTTTTTACAGTCCTTTGGGGGCTTTATTTTTATTATTTATTTGTTTATTTTTTTTGAGTTGGAGTCTCACTCTGTCGCCCAGACTGGAGTGCAGGGCCGCTCCCGGCCACCGCACTCGACCTGCTGGGCTCCAGCGATCCTTCCACCTCAGCCTTCCAAGTAGCTGGAACTACAGGCACGCGCTACCACCCCTGGCTAATTTTTTATTTATTGTAGAGATGAGGTCTCGCCTGCCCAGGCGGGTCTCGAACCCGCGGACTCAAGCAATCCACTCACCTCAGACTCCCCAAGCGAGGGATTACAGGCTGAGCCACCGAGCCCAGCTTCTTTGGGGGCTTTATAAGGTGATTCTGTCCACAGAAAGTTTCTAATCCAGTAGGTGGGAGAGAGCCTATATGAAACAAATATATTTCCATGTAGGTTGGAACCTGCAACTACTATAAGACGAGGTCAGTGAAAAGGTTTAGGAGATTATGAAGGGAGAGGGACCACTTTTGATTGAATGTGTAGGAGAGCAGGAAGAGATGGTATGTGAGTGGTCTTAATAAGTAAGATTTGGCATTTAGAAGTTGACATTTGCGCATCTTGGACAAACTGAAAGAGGTATACAGAAGTATAAAGGTGAGAAATGATAGAGAGTAGAGGTTGAGTATTAATGTCTTTTACTACCCTTAGATTTAGAAAATGTATTTCTAAAAGACCTACTTTATCTTTTCCCTCTCTCTGTTCTTTTACTTACTGACTTTCACCCTTGGAAATGTGAACAATAAAGTACACATCGGTTTGTATGATTCCTATAGCCACTCTAGGCAGATGGTATCACTTTACTTTCGGACACGATGGCTGATTCTCATTTCTCAAACTTATATAGATTTAGCCCTACAATTAGGTCTGTTGCAATGTGACTTCTTGTTGCTTGGTTTCAACCACTCCGTAGGTTCCATCACATCCACTTTTTTTTTTTTTGAGTTGGAGTCACACTCTGTCACCCAGTCTGGAATGCAGTGGGACACTCACGGCCACCCCAGCATCGACCTGCTGGGCTCTGGTGATCTTTCCGCCTTAGCCTTCCAAGTAGCCAGAACTACAGGCGTGTGCTACCACACCCGGCTAATTTTTGATTTATTGTAGAGATGAGGTCTCTCCAGGTTGCCTGGGCTGGTCTTGAACCTGCGGGCTCAGGCAGTCCACTCGCTTCGGCCTCCCTAAGTGTTGGGATTACAGGCCCAGGCATCCACATTTTTAAAAGGCTGTATGTAATATATAGTTTGCTCTGTGTTTTATTCCAAAATCAACTTAAGAAAGGTGTTCCATTATATACGTTTATTGTTGAATCTCTGTTCTAACTGCTTGCTAATGGAGTTTCTTCATGATACCTTTTAAAATAATTTTCTTTTTCATAGAGGAAGTAATTTAAAACATAGACGTGAAGAAACATTTCACTTAAAGCGTTTAACAGTTCTGACATTTCTGTAGTTACTTAAGACATCTTTGATCTCGTAACCAATTACATATGAAAATTGACTTCTTCTTGAAGACCTCTTATATACAGTTCTCTTTAACATAAGAATGTTATAACTAAATATTACCCCCTCTCCCCCAAGTGATTTTGGTTGCTGCAAGCCTGGTTAAGATGAAATTTAAATTATGGGCCTAGTTTATTCCCTAGAATTTTAGTTTTCACATTTTTTCCCCTTGATCTTCTAGTTCTCTGATATTTTCTCATTTCTTAACAATAAGGTGATGTGATGGACCTGTAGAGAGTTGGATGGGGGTGGGGGGGGGGGAGTTGAGTGATAATAATAGCAGCCATGTGTTGAATCCCTAGTATATAGTGCTATGTACTTTATATATGTCAGTTCTAATTCTCAGAGCAACTGATGGTGATATATTATAGAATGCCTTTACAAAAGAAGAAACTTAGATTGAGAAAATCAAATGACCTACCTAAGACCACACAGCCAGGAAGTAGCTTATTTGAGTTTCAGATTTGGACTTAACTAATTCCAAAGCTTATCTTTCCATAATTCTAGAGTGACCACAAATAAAAATAAGTTTTCACTATTTCCCATCCAAGAGTCCTATAAACAGATAACACTAAAAGTTAAGAAATGCCAAATGTGAAAGTGGTATGCCTGAATTCTGTTGGGGTTCAGAGAAACAATAGGTGATTCTAAGTGTTAGAGGAGCTTGTATAGGAATAGTCAGTGAAATCTAGCTGTAGAATAGAAGGCCATTAGAGGAGTAGTGAGACCAGGGTGGAAGCTTGGCAGGGTTGTGGGAGGTTTAGAATGCCAGCCTGGGGAACTAAGCCTTTCCCACTTCATTTATTATAGAAAGCGTACCACTGCACTCCAGTCTGGGCGACAGAGTGAGACTCCAACTCAAAAAAAAAAAAAAAGGAAAAAAAGAAATTTGGTTTGTTCACTTATGACAAGATGTTAATAAGAAGAGTAGAAGTGACTTCTTTACCTACTTGTATTTGCTTTCTAAGACTTTGTTGTAATCAAATTTGAGCATGTTGATAAGCTGGGGCTACTATAAGGGAAGATGGGTTCTGGCATTTGGCAGACAGACACAAGAGGACTAGACACTTGGTGACTTGTTGCATGTTGTGTGAAATTGATGTCCAGTGACACAGCCTGCATGGTCAGCCAGAAAAGAGATTTGGCTTCGGGCCACAGTGGTATCACAGCGATCTCAACGTCAGCTCTGATTCCAATTAGGTTTTTGTAGAGATTCTTGCAGTTAGAGCCATTCTTCTGACAGCTAAATCTCACCATGTGTGCATTTATTAAATGTGTGTACTTGAGCGTTATTTTGTATTTGATCGAACCCAAGGAAAGTGAATTCATCTATACTATATTCAGTACATTTTAAGAAATGTAATTATCAGAGGTCAAAATGAAAGAAATATCATACTCTTTTGTCTCCCCATCTTCCTTCCTTCACCTTAGCCTTTTAAAATGTTATCTTATTACTCATTTGTCAAATATTTTTAATTGCCAATCAGCTCCAAGTATTATGGGGGCATATGAAAGGAACCTAACTTCCCATTCGCTCATCTCTAGCCAAGCCAGTCTCTTATTTTCTCTGCCTTTATTCATGTTCATTCTTCTGATGAAGTGTAAGAAACTTCTGTCATGAACAGATACTGTTTTTTAAGTTGCTTGCTTGTTCAGTCACAAACCATTTGACTTTTTGGACATAGCCTGAGGTCTTCCTTATAAAGCCAGCCCTCTTTGTCAAATGAGAATTAAAAAAGAAGAATGTGGGAAGCATGCTTCACAGATGGGAGATGAGGTAAGCCAATCTAACATATTTATTGATTGTCTAAAACATGCAGAATTCATTTCTAGGGTTGTTGGTGAGTATATTTAACAATAGGGCATGGTTACTGAGCTGTAGGCAATTCCTTCTAGTAAGCCTATAATCTAGTGTGGTATAAGACTTATTGTATGTAACTAATATATGATAAGATATAGGAAATTCTGTAATATAAACATAATCAAGAATGCCTTGAGTATGGAAAAAGGGAAATTAATCCACTTGAAGGGATATGAGGAAAGTTTTATGGAAAACATGCATAGTAATAAGCAGAAATGGGAGCAGGGTAGCCTATTCCAGGCACGTGGTATACAATGCATGAGCAAAGGTGTGAATTCAGGGTATGTTCAAGTATCTCAAACAGTGAGTTGTTAGTGACTAGGAACAAATAGAAGGAAGTATACAGAGAAAACTGAACAAATAGGTGGGAGAAAGATAGTTCACGTCTAAGATCATTAGACTGAGTTTAGGCAGTGAATTTTTAAAACTTGATCAGAGCCTTGCTTTAGCAAGGTAACTTGGGAAGTGGTGAGAAGGAACATAAACAATACTTGAGGAACAAATCCAGAACAGAAATTGAGACAAATTAAAGATTTGAAAATGTGGATATTGACTGATAAGAAGTATATTCAGTGCCCAATCTTTTAAAGCAAGGGCTACTTTCTCTAGGAAGTGACCTAAATTTCAATTATTTCACCTTTTTTATTTTTTAATTTTAAAGATGTGGGGTATAATTTAGGATTAGGTACACAAGTGGTCATCATACTACCTTTCTTTTACTTTCTTCTTTCCCAAAATAACAAAATTAAAATATATTACTATTATTTTTTTCAGGTATAAACAAACAAATAAGTTATTAGTATAGATGGTCAACTTGACATATCACTTCTGTGATTTTATCTTTAGCTGCTTACTATGTAAACCACTTTTTTGTCATTGACATAACAGTTTGTCAAGGTTTATTTCCCGTTTTTCCTTTTGGAGCCATCTGCAGTAACTCTCCTCATTTTGTAGGAAAGAAATATAATTCACATTTATAAAGTTCACTGTTAACAATTACATAAATAATTTTAATATACAGTTTTGCATAGTTCCATAAAATGTATTTAGTATTTGCTCTTTTTAAAAAACAAAATGTAATTATAAGTGATAGGGTTGAGGGTTATTAGCATACTTAAGTGAGCAATTCAGGAAATACTTGAATTCCATTAATCTTCTAAACTTAAAAGTAAATAAGTGTTTATGTTTGTGTGTGTGTGTGTGTGTGTGTACATGTATGACTTGGCTAGAGATGAGCAAGTGGTATGTTATGTTCCTTTCATATGCCCCCATAGTACTTGGAGCTGATTGGCAATTAAAAATGTTTGACAAATGAGTGATAAGATAACATTAAAAAGAAAAAGGCTAAGGTGAAGAAAGGAAGATGGGGAGATAAGAGTATGATATTTCTTTCATTTTGGCCTCTAATAATCACATTTGACATATACATATGTGGGTGTATATATGCATATACATAAACATACATACATATATATGTGTATGAATGAATAGAAATAAATGACTTTAACACCAAATCATTTCTAGCTTGGAAAGAAATTCCTTTTAACAGCATGTTTAATAATTGCATATTATTCAGTACTAATAATATTAGTAGGGTAGTTTCTTAGAATAAAAAATTAGCTTTTTTGTATTTTTATGACTGAGATTAACACATGTTTACAGTATAAAATTTTTTTAACATTATAAGAATGAATATTGTAAAATGTGTAAGTACCCCATTATTCCTCTTATAAGTTAACAAAATTACAATTGGTATATTAAAGATGTGTTCTTTTACAGCCTAGAAAGAAATCTTTAGCATATCTTGTTACCAAGATTCTGTAGCAGAGTTTTTAATGTAAGATTGCCTTCTTCAGGTTGCTTGTACACCAAAGACTGCTTTGTTGCCTAGAGGCAGGTTTATAGATATGGACATATTTCATTGTACCTTTTAGTGATTGTTTTTGGAAACGATAACAGTAAAACAAATTTGTTTTACTTTTTGTTTGCTACTGATAAAAATTACTCATGTTACAAAGAAAGTATAGAAGTATACTGAAAGTATAGAACTATCTGGTTATTTCTCTAAGTTTCAAACTCAACAGTTTAGCCATGCCATGAAGAACATGAAGTTCTGATATAATGATATAATGTTGCCAAATTAGACAAGTATAGCTAAGTGCTGTGTTTTTGGTATGTGAAATGATAATGATCTTAGAGTTTCAGATCATGCTATCCTTGTCATTTATAATAGGAACAGTAAAGAAGCTGTTTTTGATAAGTTTTAGGTTGACTAGCTCTTCTTGGTCTTTGTCATAACTTGACTGTTGTACATGGGATTAACCACTCTTATAAGCACTGACTTTGCATAGGAAATATTTGTTGATTATTGGTTAAATGAAAATATGTCTTATATTCTCTGATGAAATGTGCTCAGGGCTATGTTACTTTTATGTATTCTGTAACACCTTCTTAAAAATAGCATGCCCACTGGAAAATTTTGAGAGTCGTTTTTGCTTTTATAGACAAATATTTGATACCTTTTGGTATATACTTAGACTCTTACCACTTTTCTTGAGTTAAAGCTATTTAGAGAATTTTATCAAGATTTAAAGCCTTTGAGGGGGGTGGAGCATAGCATTAATAAGGATACCTCCTGATCCAAAACCATGTGAAATGAGGACCAATGGGAGGCCCAAACTTTACCTGTATGATGACCACTTATATACTTAACCCTGAATTGTACCCCACATCTTCAAAATTAAAAAAAAAAAAAAGTCCTCTTTCTAGCCAATTCTTAAAACTTTTTTGGGTCACAGATAGACAAGAACTAGATTTTTCTTATTTGTTTGATTTATGTAGCTATTGCAAAAAACCTGGAACATGCTGTTAAAAAGCAGCAGTTCCCAACCTTTTTGACATCAGGGATCGGTTTTGTGGAAGACAGTCTTTCCATGCATCCGGGGGCAGGGGAGATAGTTTTGGGATGATTCAAGCGTATAACATTTATTGTGCACTTTATTTTTATTATTACATTGTAATATATAATGGATGGAAGTGGTAAATAAAATAATGAGCAGGCCATGCGTGGACTAAAATAAGTATTAGATTCTAATTTAAAGCCTGCCATCAGATGCAGCTGTACAACTGACGTACATCAACTCTCTTGCCACTCACTGATCGGGTTTTAATATGAGTCTGCAAGCAATTGATTTATTGTGGTATCTGTGCAGTCAAACCTCACTACTATGTTAATCTGTATTTTCAGCTGCTCCCTAGTGCTAGCATCACCGCCTCAGCTCCACTTCAGATAATCAGCCATTCACTTCTCGTAAGTAGTGCGCAACCTAGATCCCTCACATGCACAGTTCACAATAGGTTCACACTCTTGTGAGAATCTAGTGTTGCAGCTGATCAGACAGTAGGCTCAGACAGTAATGTGAGTAACAGGGAGCAGCTGTAAATACAGATGAAGCTTTGCTCCCTCACCTGCCTGCGGACTGGTTCCTAACAGGCCGTGGACTAGTATTGGTCTGTGCCCTGGGGGTTGGAGACTCTTGAAGCATGTTACTTTATGTGGGGATATATATATATATTTTAAACCTCAGTAGGCTTATACTAAAAAAGTACTTGAAGCAGCTACTCAGGGACTACTATGTGCCATTTACCCTAACAACCATATAGCAGCAGGAGAGAGAATAGAAACTCAATACTGGAAGGGACTTTTAAAGATGAGCCAGGCCAGGCATCCACCTTTCTTGGATTTAGTTTCAGAAAAATCTGTTGTAAGTTGATTTTTAACCTGTGATAAGGAAATCTTTGTAAGCAGACTTTGAGGCCCTTTTCTTAAGGATATATAGTGATGTACATAGAGATTAAGTATCAGACTTCCTTGTTAAAGATTTCTTTTTGCCGCTTAGAACTGCCATTGGTTTGGTTGACATTACCATTGCCTTGAGAGACAATAGATAAATGTAGGAGAACTGAAATCTCCATTCCTTTTAAGGAACAGTTTGTCCTATAGAAACTGGGCTACTCAGTTGGTATCAGGCAGATATTAACTTGTTGTTCTGAAGGAGATGATAATGATAAGCCAGCTTTATTTAAATGGCCATAGAAAGAAAATAGAATGGCAGTATGAAGTTAGTGTATTGACAACAGAGTAAGTGAGTGCCCTGCAATGCTGTTTTGTTAGATGCTCAGATACATGTAATTACCTTGGGATAAGTGGAATGGGATGAATTAAGTGAAGCATCCATGGGACAGAAACACTACAGTGTTGCCAGCCATGAGTTGCAATTGAAGCAGTGTGGCATAGATGTTGATAATTAGATAGCAAGTAATTAAATGCCTTAGATATTTTAACATACAGCAATCAGAGGTAGATTACTTCATGGTACTTATTACTTATCAGATTCAGTGCACAGTCTACTTACTGTCAGGTAAAACAAAATCCACACACTTTTTTGAAACATTTATTCTATGCCAAAGACACTGTTTTCAGAACCTTTATGTGTTATCTCAGTTAATCCTTAAAAGTCTCTGCATAAAGTAGTTGGATTTTCAGAGAATATAATATAAATTTATAGTGAAAAGTACAGTAGTTGAGGTATTAGGTTATAATTAGCCACATTGATAAACCATTAGCATGGAGTACTTATATTGAGGATGTTTTGAACAAAAATTCCATGTTTTAGGATAGGTTCTCTCTTTGGGAGAATCTGTCTGAGGAAATAGATTTGGGACAACGATCCTTAGACCAGACTCCTTGTTGGAATCACCCCCAGTTTCAGAAGTGGAATCTGAATTCATTTCATACATAGGCTTGGACTGTCAGGAGCTGGGCTCTTTGGGACAGTGGAGGGCCAAAGATAGGGGAAATTTCAGGAGTACTTGGGCATCAACTTTACTTTCTCATGCACAATGAGGATGCGGGCTTCCTTGCTGATGACTGACTTTGATTTACAGATCAGGAAAGTTTATTGCCAAACATCCTTTTAAATGGAATCACATGGATTAATGGCGTGAGTACTTCTGAGCAGTCAATTAAGCCTTTGGGGCTTTGAAATAGCAAGAATTTCCCAGCTCAGCCTGGGCCCTTCCTTGTGTGCTGCTTGTGAAACCCACAAAGATAAGCTGCCTGTGCGCCTGTTATGTGGCTCTATGTAACCACCTGGCTTTTATTAAGTTCTGTAGCACTGGCTAAATAATTGGGGATTTAAAGGAGGTGTATGTGTGTGGTCTCTTAGCCAGTCCACAACCTGTTTTTATAAAAGTACAAATTGCTCTGATTTTCTTCTTGCTTGGAGGAGATCGTTTTTATATACTCATTTTTCATGATTTAGGATTTGTAACTTTAATATCCCATCTATGAATATGAACATCCTAGTAGGGTCCAGCCCTCTCCAGAGACATAAATATTCTCAATAATTCTTCCTTTCTTGCCCTGCAGTGTTTGCTTATTTTCATAGTGACATATAGCAAGCATGATGATTATTTATCTAGATTAGACCACAAAAGTCAATTAATGCACAGTTTGATTGAAACATTTTAGAAGAAAGGAGTCCCAGAGATTATTGGAGGTGAGTCAGCTCTGAGAGAAAGTTTAAGTTAATGTGATATTACATGCTATGGACAAACTGGGAACTTAACTAATGTATTTTACATTGTTCCCTTAAGAGAACACATTTTTGGATTCCAAATCAGTGACTTTCAAGGGAAATTTTGGAACACACCCAGTTATACTTGGGATCTTTCTAAGTAGACTTGCAAGAAGCAAGGGTATACCTAAATCTCTATGGCTCTGGTAATTGTTATTTCTTTAGTTAATTTGTGACTAAGAAATAATTTTCTATTTTATTTGCTATATGCATAAAATGTGGCATGTTAATTTTCTATGGACATTGCTGTATGTGGCAAAGTGGCATGTGGATTCATTTAGTTTGACACCAAGGAAAGAAAAAAAAATTACTCAGCATTTGTTAAAGTAAAATTGTTCTTCACACCTCTCCCACCCCTGCAGACAAACACAAAGCAAAGCAAAAACAAGTTTCCAAGCAATTTTGTAACTTTTTCTTTGGCTTGTATACAAGTATACTATGTGAAAAAAATGTCCTTGCCACGTATTACAACTATATTGATGACGTTCTTTTTTTTTTGAGTTGGAGTCTCACTCTGTCACCCAGACTGGAGTGCAGTGGCCGCTCCTGGCCACCGCAGCCTCAACCTGCTGGGCTCCAGCGATCGTTCCGCCTCAGCCTTCCAAGTAGCTGGAACTACAGGCACGTGCTACCACGCCCGGCTAATTTTTGATTTATTGTAGAGATGAGGTCTCGCCAAGTTGCCCAGGTGGGTCTCGAACCCGCGGGCTCAGACACGGGCTCAGACAATCCACTCACCTCGGCCTCCCAAAGTGCTGGGATTACAGGCGGAGCCACCGAGCCCGGCCTTGATGACGTTCTTATATGTGTTTAGTTTAAATACTTTATAAATCATTTTTTAGGAGGTTAACTGTAATACTAACTATCCTGACTAAGGACATGTGAGAGTTTTAGAGGTGTGCACTATATTTTGAAAATTTCTTGACATCCTTTAGTATCTGTATCTCCTGCCCAAGTGTTTATTCTATAGTATGTAAACAGTAGACTAAATCTGGGCTTTTTATAATCAGTAGTTAGCTACTGATGTAGTTCAGAATTCAGCAGTCAGCACCGATTATAGAGTCATTTGGCTGAGAGCAATCCTGTATTTCTTTCTCTTTCTGAAGCCAGCAGAGCCTGAACCCACAAAACTCATCAGTAGATAAAACATAACGGGCAATTTTGAATTCACCTGTTTGATTTGAGTATAAAGAAGAGCTTCATTGCTTGCAATTCTAATAATTAAGAACACTGTAAGAATACTTCTAAATTTAAAAAATATATAATTCCAACATATTATGGTAGTCGCTTAAACACATTTGATTTAACATTGCTTTAAAATGTATTCATTATAAAAAAGTATCACTTTATTTTTATATATACATACATGAATTGTGCATGCTTGAACTTAAAAGGTAGTAAATAAATCAATAATAGGCTTGAACTTTTAATGGAGCTTTGTCTACAATATTATTGCTATGTACTTATTTGGTAAGAAGAATCATTTGCTCACATATATTTGAGTGCTGCTATTTACCAGACTCTGTTTTTGTTTTTGTTTTTGTTTGAGTGAAGGTCTCACTCTGTCCTCCAGGCTGGAGTGCAGTGGCAGGATCACAGCCTCAACCTCTTGGGTTCAGGTGATTTTCCCACCTCAGTCTTCCAGGTAGCTGGGACTACAGGCACACATCACCAAATCTAACTAATTTTTGTAGATGTGGGGTCTTGCTGTGTTGCCTAGACTGGTCTTGAACTCCTGGGCTCAAGCAGTCTACCACCTCGGCCTCCCAAAGTGCTGGGATTACAGGTATGAACCACCATGCCTGCCCACAGACACTGTTTAAGGTTCTGAGAATACAGCAGCAAAGAAAACAGACTAAAATCATTGTTGGTGTGAATTTTAAATTTTAGTGGGAGAGAGAGAGTAAATAAATAAATACATGAAATATATAAACTATGTCAGATGCTGGTTAATGACATGGAGAAAAATTAAGCAGTGAAGGAGGATGATGCTGTTTTAAATAGGGTGGTTAGGGAAAGTCTAACTGATGGATGGCATTTAAGATGAGACCTGAAGGGGGAGGTATGGAGACAGATATCTGTCAGAAGAGCATTTTAGGGAGACAGAATAGCAAATGCATAGGCCATTAGGTGGAGTGTGTTTAACCTGATGTCAGCCTAGTGTGGCTGGAGTGGAGTGAGCAAGGGGAAGAATAGTGGGAATGAAGTTAGGGTGGGGTGTGTGGAAGACAGTTTATGAAGGGTCTGAGCAGAACTCAGCTCCTGAAAGAGACTGGGGTGGTCATGGGGTGGGGAGAGCCAACAGAAGCAGAGAGCTGGCAGGAGGCTATTGAAATGGTCCTGGCTAATGATGGGGCTGGCTTCCACAGAATGCCTGTGTTAAGGATGGTGAGAAGTGGTCATGTTCTAGATCTCATTTTTTTTTTTTTTTTTGAGTTGGAGCCTCACTCCGTCGAACAGGCTGGAGAGCAGTGGTGTTGCGGGAAAACAAATCAGAGAGACCGTGACAGTCACCGAGGCTTATAAGCAGGAAGCTGCATTTATTATTGGAATGCCA
>CAUYQG010076258.1:0-11510 GCA_963574415.1 Tarsius wallacei | reverse complement strand
GAGACCTCATCTCTACAATAAATAAAAAATTAGCTGGGCATGGTAGCGCACGCCTGTAGTTCTGTCTTCTTGGAAGGCTGAGGCAGAAGGATCGCTGGAGTCCAGCAGGTAGACGCTGGAGTGGCCATGAGTGTACCACGGCACTCCATCCTGGACGACAGAGTAAGACTCCAACTCAATAAATAAATAAATAAATAAAAATAAAGTTACTCTTTCTCTCCCTTCCATGCTATATTCTTCAGAAGGAAGTCACTACACACCCTGCATTTAAGGAGTGGCGGGGGGGGGGGGGTTTGCATCTTTGAGGGTGAAATATCTACATAAATCCTTTGGAATTCTGCATGGGAGAGTTAGAAATTTGTTTTAAAGTTTTATTTATTTATTTTTTATTTATTTATTGAGTAAGAGTCTCACTCTGTTATCCAGGCTGGAGTGTAGTGGCATGTTCACGGCCACTGCAGCCTCCACCTGCTGGGCTCAGGTGATCCTTCTGCCTCAGCCTTCCAAGTAGTTGGAACCACAGGTGTGTGCCACCATGCCTGGCTAATTTTTTTTATTTTAGAGACCACGTCTTGTCAAGTTGCTCAGGCTGGTGTCAAACCTCTGGACTCAGGCAATCTTCTCGCTTCCACCTCCCAAAGTGCTGGAATTATAGGTGTGAGCCACCACACCCAGCTTAAATTTTATTTTTATTTTAACCATCATAATACATGTATATAATTTTAAAATATAGCTATGAGACTTATTTTAAAAAACTGAGCAGTCCTTTGCCCTGTCCCCAGATAAACCTGTACTCGTCACTCAGTGCCCTGGACTTGCTGATCTAAGGACGTACCCAGAATGCACCACACCCCTCCAGACATGGGAGTATTTGGTCTTGGGGGTTTGTTCCCTTTAGAGTGGCTTCCCATTGGCAGTAGTGGGAAACTGCTGGGGGTGGGGGTGGGATTGGCAGTAGTGGGAAACTGCAGGTGGTGGGGGCAAACCTCATCAGCAAGGATACCTTCATAATGAGCATTTGTATACCTAACCCTGAATTGTACCCCACATCTTTAAAATTAAAAAAAAGAATAATAATTTAAAAAGAATGGCGTCCCAGATATCCTTCCCCTTGCCAGTATTAGGCCCTCCTCTGTTTTTTTGGCAGACAGAGACAGGTGTCTCTTGCATATCCCATCAAGTCATAGGGCCTGGCACAATTGTTGGCGTCTCTTAAAATATGCTGAAAGAGGCTGGGCTCGGTGGCTCAGCCTGTAATCCCAGCACTTTGGGAGACTGAGGAGAGTGGATTGCCTGAGCCTGTGTGCCAGACCAGCCCGGGCAACTTGGTGAGACCTCGTCTCTACAATAAATAAAAAATTAGCCAGGTGTGGTAGCGCGTACTTGTAGTTTCGGCTACTTGGAAGGCTGAGGCGGAAAAATCGCCAGAGCCTAGCAAGTTGATTCTGGGGTGGCCATGAGTGTGCCACTGCACTCCAGCCTGGGCGATGGAGTGAGACTCCAATACAAAAAAAATGCTGAAAGAGGCCAGGCATGGTGACTCACACCTATAATTCCAGCTACTCAGGAGGCTGAGGCAGGAGGATCCCTTGAGCCCAGGAGTTTGAGGCTGCAGTGAGCCGTGATCATGCCACTGCACTCCAGCCTGGGTAACGGAGCAAGACCCTGACTCTAAAGTACACACACACACACACACACACACACACACACACACACACACACACTGAAGGAAAGAAGATCCGCTCAGAACAGCTCTCCACTCCCTTTTCTCTTCTTCCACCTGTTTGGTTTTCTTCTGGATGTGTGAACCTACCTCAATTGCTCCAATTCTCAAAAAGCCTCCTCTCCCTGTTACCATCAGGCCTTCTGTCACTGAGGGAATGTCAAAGCCCAGCCTAAAGCACATGTCCAGCTAGCCTGTCCTCTTTCATTTCACACCACCCCACAGGTTTGTAAGGCCCAGTCACCCCACTAGCCCAGTGGGAAATGAGAGCACCCTCAGGTCAGGAGTCCTCAACTAGGAGTTCATATATCCTTAGGGGTGTAAAAGTATTTCCCAAAGGAAACAGGGCACAAAATTGTTTTAAGGGAAGCAGTTTCCAGAGTCTCGGCTTCCTTGGACTCCTTCCTAAAAGTCACCTAAGAGGTATATTCTATTACAATTTTACCTTTTTTGTGTTTAATCATTTTTATCCAAGTGTGTCATTTATTTATGTTTTGGTCAGATGAATACTAATAGTAATTATAATGACAACTTAATTCAAAAGAAAACTCTGTTAAGACCTAGAACCTTACAGTAACAAGAAATATACCATTAGAGAAGAGAAAAGGAAATATAACTTTATGCTGTTCAAGAAAAGTTGGCTGGGCACGGTGGCTCATGCCTGTGATTCCAGCACTTTGGGAGGTGGAGGCGAGAGGATTGCCTGAGCTCAGGAGTTTGAGATCAGCCTGAGCAACATGGCGATACTTCATCTCTATAAAAAAATCAAAAAATTAGTCAGGCATGGTGGTGCATGCCTTTAGTTCAGGCTGCTTGGAAGGCTGAGGCGGAAGGATCACCTGAGCCCAGCAGGTTGAGGTTGTGGCGGCTGTGAGCATGCCACTGCACTCCAGCCTGGGCAACAGAGTGAGACTCCAACTCAAAACAACAACAACAAACAAAAACAAAATGAGGTAATAGTTTAATTTAAATGTCAAGATTCTTTTTTTTTTTTTTAAACAGGCTCTCCTCTGTTGCCCAGTCTGAGGGCAGTGGTGCAATCATAGCTCACGGCAGCCTTGAACTCCTGGCCCCAAGTGATCCTCCTTCCTCAGCCTCCCAAAGTGCTGGGACTACAGGTGTGAGCCACTGCACCTGGACTTAAATGTTAATAGGCACTGTATGCTAGAAATGACACACTTTGCAACTATTTAGTTGTTAGATGAAAAGTTTGAATTGTCAGGATAGTTTATAAACTTCTTTAGGGAGCATGGGAGACTTGGCGGGGTCAATGCTTTGTGCCAGCACCACCTCTTTGGGGTGTCCCCCTAGCTGGCCTCTGCTCTCTCCACCACTCATCCGTGCTGTTTGTCCAGTGCCTCCTTGGCCAATCCCTTAAGACCCCCTCATCTTTTCACATATGGAACCCAGTTCAGCTGACGTTGTTGGACAAGTCTTCTAGCCCCTCTGAGCGCCCCTCTTCTTTCAGCTGTAAACTATGAAGGGAGAACTAGACCATGTCTAACATTCTGTGATTTTCTAAAAGCCAAAACCCTTGTCATGGTCTGCTCAGAGATATGTGAGGGCAGTGCTTGTGGAATGATGATTTTCAAGGCACTGCCTCAGAACCGAGTGCTGTGCTTCTATTTTTTTTTTTTCTTTTGAGTTGGAGTCTCACTCTGTTGCCCAGGCTGGAGGGCAGTAGCATGCTCACGGCTACTGTAGCCTCGACCTGCTGGGCTGAGGTGATCCTTCCACCTAAGCCTTCCAAGTAGCTGGAACTACAGGCTTGCGCCACCGTGCCTGGCTAATTTTTTTATTTGTTGTAGAGATGTGGTCTCGCCATGTTGCTCAGGCTGGTCTTGAACCCCTGGGCTCAGACAATCCTCTTTTCTCCGCCTCCCAAAGTGCTGGGATTACAGGCGTGAGCCACCATGCCCAGCATGCAAAATGTTTTAGAAGACCAAAAACATCAAATGTTGTGAGGTTGTGGAGTGATGGATCTCTCATACATTGCAGGTGGGAATATAAATTGGTGCAACCACTAACAGCAACTTAATAGAAATATTTACTTTATGATGCAGCAATTCCACACCTGGATGTTTACCCAGGAGAAATAAAAACATATGTCCACACAAACATTTGTACATGAATGTTATAACAGCTTTATTCATAATAGTCCCAACTGGAAAGAGCTCAAATATCTATCATGAGCATAAACAAATTGTGGCACATTCATATAATGGAATACTACTCAGCAGTTAAAAAAAGAACGAAGCTGGGCTCGGTGGCTCAGCCTGTAATCCTGCGCCTTGGGAGGCTGAGGTGAGTGGATTGCCTAAGCCCGCGGGTTCGAGACCTGCCTGGGCAACTTGGTGAGACCTCATCTCTACAATAAATCAAAAATTAGCTGGGCGTCGTAGCGCGCGCCTGTAGTTCCAGCTACTTGGAAGGCTGAGGCGGAAGGATCGCCTGAGCCCAGGTCAGGGCTGCGGTGGCCGGGAGCGTGCCACTGCACTCCAGTCTAGGTGACAGAGTGAGACCCAACTCAAAAAAACAAACAAACAAACAAAAAAACGAATTACCCTTACACACAACATCATGAACAAATCTCAAAAACATTTTGAGGAGCCGGGCATAGTGGCTCACACCTGTGATCCACTTACTCAGGAGGCTGAGGAAGGAGAATTGGTCAAGGCCGGGAATTCAAGGTCAGCCTAGGCAACATAGTGAGACCCCAACTCTAAAAATAAATTTAAAAATGAAAATTATTGAGGGTACATTTATTTATTAATTTATTTTGAGACTCACTCTGTCCCCCAGGTTGGAGTGCCAGTGGCATCCACTTGCTGGGTTCAGGCCTCAGCCTTCCACCACACCCACCTGTTTTTTTTTTTTTTTTTTTTGAGTCAGAATCTCACTTTGTCACCCAGGCTGGAGTGCAGTGGCATGCTCCTGGCCACTTCAGCATCGACCTGCTGTGCTCAGGTGATCCTTCAGCTTTAGCCTTCCAAGCAACTGGAACCGCCTGGCTAATTTTTTGATTTATTGTAGAGACAGGATCTCACCAAGTTGCCATCGTGCCTGGCTATAAACTTATTTTTTTAAAAAAACATGCTGAGGTCAGGAGTGGTGGCTTATGCCTGTAATCCCAGCACTTTGGGAGGCCAAGAAGGGAGGATGGCTTGAGCCCAGGTGTTTGACACCATCCTGGACAACATAGCAAGACCTTGTCTCTAAAAAATAATAAACCGAGTATGGTGGCTCATGCCTATAATCCCAGCACTTTGGGAGGCTGAGGTGAGAGGATTGCCTGAGCTCACAGGTTTGAGACCAGTCTGAGCAATATGGCGAGACCTCATCTCTACAGTAGATCAAAAAATTAAGCCAGGCATGATAGCATGTGCCTGTGGTTCCAACTACTTGGAAGGCTGAGGTAGAAGGATCGCCTGAGCCCAGCAGGTCGAGGCTGCAGTGGCTGTGAGCGTGCACTGCCCTCCAGCCTGGGTAACAGAGTGAGACTCCAACTCAAAAATAAATAAATGAAAAATAAAAATAATAAAATAAAAATTAAGGCCAGGCGCGGTGGCTCATGCCTATAATCTCAGCACTTTGGGAGGCTGAGGTGAAAGAATTGCCTGAATCCACAGGTTCAAGACCAGCCTGGGCAACTTGGCAAGACCTCATCTCTACAATAAATTAAAAACAAAAAATTAGCTGGGCATGTTGGCGCATGCCTGTAGTTCCAGCTACTTGGAAGGCTGAGGTGGAAGGATCACCTGAGCCCAGCAGATCAAGGCTGCGGTGGCCATGAGCGTGCCACTGCACTCCAGCCTGGGTGACAGAGCAAGATTCCAACTAAAAAAAAAAATTAAAATTAAAACAAAATTTAAAATATGCTGAGTGAAAGAAGTCAGACATAAGAAATACATAGAACCGGGCTCGGTGGCTGAGCCTGTAATCCCGCGCTTTGGGAGGCCGAGGTGAGTGGATTGCCTGAGCCTATGGGTTCAAGACCCACCTCGGCAACTTGGCGAGACCTCATCTCTACAATAAATCAAAAAATTAGCCGGGCGTGGTAGCGCTCGCTTGTAGCTCCAGCTACTTGGAAGGCTGAGGCGGAAGGATTGCCGGAGCCCAGCAGGTTGAGGCTGCGGTGGCTGGGAGCGGCCACTGCACTCCAGTCTGGGTGAAAGAGTGAGACTCCAACTCAAAAAAAAAAAAAAAAAGAAATACATAGAATGAAATTCTATTTCTTTGAAATTCTAAAACAGGCAAAAATTAAGCTGTAAGGACAGAAAGCTGATCAGTGGTTGCCTGGGAGCTGGTGTAAACCTAGGGAATTGATGAGAAAAGAGCAAGAAGGAACTTTTTAGGGGAGGTGGAAATGGTTTTTTTAAAATTTTTTTTAATTTAAGAGACGAGCTCTCATTATGTTGCATAGGCTGGTCTTGAACTCCTGAACTCAAGCAATCCTTCTGCCTCAGCCTCCCAGAGTGCTGGGATAACAGGCGTGCCTACCATGCCCAGCCTAGAAATGTTTTGTTTTATTTATTTATTTATTTATTTTTTAGTTGGAGTCTCACTCCATCACCCAGGCTGAAGTGCAGTGGCACACTCATGGCCACCCCAGCGTCGACCTGCTGGGCTCAGGCGATCCTTCCACCTCATCCTTCCAAGTCGCCAGGACTACAGGCATGCGCCACCACATCTGGCTAATTTTTTGTTTTATTGTAGAGACAGGGTCTTGCCAAATTGCCGGGCTAGCCTTGAACCCATGGGCTCAGGCAATCCTCTCACCTGGGCCTCCCAAAGTGCTGGGATTACAGGCTTGAGCCACCACGCCCAGCCTATAATTCTTACAGGATGACTAAAAAGAGGGTGCTATCGAAAAAACAGACCTGGGCTCATATGCTGGCTCTTTCTTTGCCATGAGGCCCTGGGCAAGACCCTTAGCCTCTATGGAGACTCAATTTCCTCGTCTGTAAAATAAAGATAACTACAATGCCTATATAGAAGAATAAGGACTTGAGGCCAGGCTTGGTGGCTTAGGCTGTAACCCTAAATTGTAATCTACTTTGGGTGGCCCAGACAGAAGGATCACTTGAGGCCAGCCTGTACAACATATTGAGATCCCATCTTAGTTTTTAAAATAAGAAAAAAAAAAGTTTTTTAATAAACTAAACAACAAAAAAAGAACGGACTGAGTACGGTAGCTCACACCTTTAATCCCACACATTGTGAGGCCAAGAGGAAAGGATTGCCTGAGCCCAGGGGTTTGAGACCAGCCTGGAAAACTTGATGAGACCTCATCTCTACAATAAATAAAAAAATGAGCTGGGTGTGGTGGCCCACCTGTAGTTCTAGCTACTTGGAAGGCTCAGGAGGATCACCTGAACCCAGGGTTGAGACTGCTGTGGCCTTGAGCATGCCACTGCACTCAAGCCTGGGTGACAGTGTGAGACTTCAATTCAAACAAAAAAAAGATGACTTAAATAAAAGTTAATTTCTTTTTTTATTCTCTATCTGGGTCACAGAAGACAGAATTTTCTGACTCTTACTTTACCTGACAAAATTATATTGTTCATTCTCAGGCAGGGCCTTGACTTCATCTGAGAAAACTTGCCCTGGCTAAGGAAAGGGTACTTATAATAATAGTACACCCTTGCAGAGCACTGTCTATATATGGGTACTATTCTAAGCTTTCTCCATACCTCATTTAATCCCCCACACCCCTCTATGATGTAGGTAATATCATTTTTTTTGAGTCAATGTCTCATTCTGTTGCCCAGGCTAGAGTGCAGTGGCATGATCATGGCTCACTGCTGCCTCAAACTCCTGGGCTCAGGTGGTCCTTCTACCTCAGCCTCTGGAGTACCTGAAACTATAGGCGCATGACCCCAAACCTGACTAATTTTATTTTTTATTATTATTTTTTTCTGAGTCAGAGTCTCACTTTGTCGCCCAGGCTGGAGTGCAATGGCACGCTCAAGGCCAATGCAGCCTGCTGAACTCAGGCGATCCTTCTGCCTCAGCCTTCCAAGAGCTAGAACTACAGGCACACGCCATCACACTCAGCTAATTTTTTCATTTTTTGTAGAGACGAGGTCTCACTATGTTGCCTAGGCTGGGAGGTACGTACTATTTTAATCCTATTTTACAGAAAAGGAAACTGAGGCCTGTAGAAGACAGCAGCTAATAAGTGACACAACCTGGATATGAATGTCACCCAGAGTGAACTGTAGCAATCTTCTCACCTCAACCTCCTGAGTAGCTACGACTACAGGTGTGCAGCATCACATTCAGTTATTTAAAAAAAATTTTTTTTGCCTGTAATTCCAGAACTTTGGGAGGTCCAGGCAAGGGGATTGCTTGAATCTAGGGGTTTAAGACCAACCTGGGCAACTTGGCAACACCTTGTTTCTACAATAAATCAAAAATTACCCGGGTGTGGTGGTTCATGCCTGTAGTTCTAGCTACTTGGAAGGCTGAGGCAGAGGAATCACCTGAGCCTAGTAGGTCGAGGCTGCGGTGGCCGTGAGCGTGCCACTGCACACTAGCCTGGGCAACAGAGTGACACTCCAACCCAAAAACAAAACAAAGCTTTTTTTTGTAGAGAAAAGGTCTCTCTGTGTTGCCCAGGCTGGTCTCAAATTTCTGGGCTCACACAATCCTCCCACCTTGATCTGCCAAATTGCTGGGATTATAGGCTTGAGCCATCAAGCCTGGTTAGGAAGAGTTTGATTTAGAAATATTAGCTTTATACAAACTTACATGTGAATAAAAATCAGTACCGTTCATATCAGTACTTTTTTTTTTTTTAAGTTGAAGTCTCACTCTGTCGCCCAGACTGGAGTGCATTGGCCGCTCCCAGCCACTGCAGCCTCAACCTGCTGGGCTCCAGCAATCCTTCCGCTCAACCTTCCAAGTAGCTGGAACTACAGGCGCTCGCTACCACGCCCAGCTTTTTTTTTTTTTTTTTTAATTGTAGAGATGAGGTCTCGCCAAGTTGCCCAGGCGGGTCTCGAACCTGCGGGCTCAGGCAATCCACTCACCTCGGCCTCCCAAAGCACGGGATTACAGGCTGAGCCACCGAGACCGGCCCATATCAGTACTTTTACAAAATATAGTGAAAGTTGATTTCATGTTGGTTTGGAAAATTCTGCTTTGTTTCTAGTCTCAGTTGCCATAGTCTTTCTGGAGAGCAGACTGAACTACTGACAGGATCAAAAATGGGTCTAGTTAGGGTGACCAATTCTGGTTTTAGCACTGAAAGTTCTGCATTCAGGAACACTCTTTTTTTTCTTGAATTGGAGTCTCACTCTATCAAGTACAGTAGCACTCTCACAGTCACCATAGCCTCGACCTGCTGGACTCAGACGATCCTTCTGCCTCAGCCTTCCAAGTAGCTGGAACTACAGGCACACGCCACCACGCCCAGCTAATATTTTGCTTTATTGTAGAGATGAGGTCTCACCAAGTTGCCCAGGCTGGTCTTGAACCCCTGGGCTCAAGCATTCTTCTCGCCTCCACTTCCCAAAGTGCTGGGATTACAGGCATGAGACACGATGCCCAATCAGGAACACCCTTAAGTCCTGGTCACCCTAGGCCTAGCTGTCCTCAGGGAAATATGTATTCCCAGAGGAAAAGAGAAGCTGGGATGAGACCTTCTGGATCTGGCTCCTGCCTTCCTCTCCACAGTGCTGTCTTCCTAGGACAAGCTGAACTGCTTGTCTTTCTGACATGGACCCAACTCTGTCTTTCCCCTCTGGGCCTGATTCCTGCTGCTTTTTTAGGCCGTTTCCAAGCCCTCTTTTCTTGGCTCACACTTATGCCAAACCCTACCAGACTGATGAAGTTAAGCAGGTGCACACTGGTGTGGTCATGCCAGTTATTAAAATATTGACATATTTCTGTTCTGTTGGTATCTCTGCTTCCCTGAGTGTGTCCCTTCCCTGTCACTCCTCCTCAGGATCCAGCCACTGAAGGGTTAGCATCAGGCCCAGCAGAAGTCTTCTAGAAAGCTGCTCCTGAACAAAGACTGGAATCTTTTATGAGGTCATACCAGTTGTTAATTTAAATATTGGCAGGGCTCGGTGACTCAAGCCTGTAATCCCAGAACTTTGGGAGGCGGAGGCCAGAGGATTGCCTGAGCTCAGAGGTTTGAGACCAGCCTGAGCAACTTGGCGAGACCTTGTCTCTACAGTAAATAAAAATATGAGCCAGGCATGGTAGTGTGCGCCTGTAGTTCCTGCTACTTGGAAGGCTGAGGTGGAAGGATCGCCTGAGCCCAGCAGGTTGAGGCTGTGGTGGCTGTGAGTGCGCCACTGCACTCCAGTCTGGGCAACAGAGTGAGAGACACAGAAAAATAAATATCAGCTGGGCACAGTGGCTCATGCCTGTAATCCCAGCACTTTGGGAGGCTGAGGTGGGAGGATTGCTTGAGCCCAGGAGTTCGAGATCAGCCTGGGCAGCAGAGCAAAACTTCGCCTCTAAAAAAATAAAATAAATAGTAATAATAATAATTTAAATATCATTCCTGTTGACAACGATGTAAAATATGAATTTACATAAGCAATGCCAAGAAAGAATTTGGAGTGATAAGATGAACTGAATGCTTGCTTACCGGGTCTTCTTTTTATGAAGTTGCTGGTGCTTGATATGAATATCATCATGAAAGGAGAACACATACTCTAGGGTTCACCCCAAGACTTGAACGGATCTCAGTATAAAAGGAGCTTCAGTGTAAAAGGAGGCTTTGAGCTGGGCGCAGTAGCTCATGCCTGTAATCCCAGCACTTTGAGGGGCGGAGGTGGGAGGATTGCCTGAGTTCAGGCGTTCAAGACCATCCTGAGCAACATGGTGAGCCCTCGTCTCTACAATAAGTCAAAAAATTAGCCAGGCGTGGTGGCACACGCCTGTAGTTCCAGCTACTTGGAAAGTTGAAGCAGAAGGATCACCTGAACCCAGCAGACTGAGACTATGGTGGCTGTGAGCGTGCCACTGCACTCCAGCCTGGGCTCAGAGTGAGACTCTGACCGGGGGGAGAAAAAAAAGAGCGTTGATCAGTGGAGCTAGTCTTTAAGGACAAGCAGTTTAGGATTTACTTGGGTCCAGGATTTGGCTCGGCTATTTGGACAAGTGCCTGTGGCATCAGGGAAATTGGAGCTGCCCACCTATCTTTTATCATTTGGCAAACAATGCCTCACCATTTATTTACTTATTCATTACACAAATAGTTAATTGACTCTTACCAAATGGGATGCCATTGGGCTAGGCAGTAAAAGCTCAAAGTTGTATAGGATAGGATCTTCCTTGTCCTTTGGTTGCTTATGGCCCAGTTGAAGTATGAGATGTGCACAAAGGAAACATGGAATGTCTTTAAAATTAGTGAAATAGGACATGAGTTACAAGAAGAGGGGGTAGATGTGGGGCAAAGCAAAGGGGGGAAACAGGTGAGCCCTGTTTTGTTCACTGCTTTGTACCCAGCATGTTTCACAGTGCCTGGCTCACAGTGAGTTCACAAAGAAACTCACTGAATGAATAAATGAGAATGAACTAGACACAATTCTGCCATTCAGAGGTTATCATTGTTGACATGTTGGAACATTTCCTTTTCTTCTAAATATACAATAAATAATTCTTTAAAATTTCAGAAATTCTTTTCTTTTTTTTTTGAGTTGGAGTCTCACTCTGTCACCCAGACTGGAGTGCAGTGGCCACTCCTGGCCACCGCAACCTCGACCTGCTGTGCTATGCTCCTGTGATCCTTCTGCCTCAGCCTTCCAAGTAGCTGGAACTACAGGTG
>CAUYQG010076256.1:0-43591 GCA_963574415.1 Tarsius wallacei | reverse complement strand
TGTGACATAACAAATATTTTTTATATTATTATTCTGGAAAATTGTATTCTTGGCTTTTCTGGTGAGAACATCTTATCATTTCTGTCAGTAGGGATTATAATTGATGATGATTAAATTGTTGAAGAAGCTTAGAGTCATCTCTAAATTATCCTATAGAGGAATTTCAACAGATGTAATAGGAATACTCAGTCATTAAAAAAAATCTTGAAATAAATGAATAAAGTCAATTTGTGTATCTTCTTACCAACTGGTAAACTTCAAAGTTAGACCATGGCCTGACCCCCCACCCCCTAAAAAATCACTATGAAGAAATACATTTAGAGCAGAGCTGTATTCCTGTTAACCTCAATTTGAGGATTGTAAATGGTGAAGGGATTTTGAATTGATTCAGCAAGTTAAAAAAAATCATCAGAATTGTTGTAGCTTAGTTTTTAAATAACATAGAATAAAAGTTCTTTAATGCATTTATGTAACAAATATTTGTTGAGACCCTATTCTGTTCAAGGTCTTTTACTGAGCCCTGGGGAGGGTCAACGTCCTCGTCTTTAAGTTGCCTGTGCATAATTTTAACAAGACCTGTAGCTTAAGATGTAAATTTTCTGGATGAGGAATTTAATAATTGAACTCTGGTCATTGCTAACAGAATAAGGTTGTATAAAATACTTCAGGGGTAAAGCCAGATTGCCTTCATTACAGGTCAAAAGTTTATGAAAGGTTTATATCTGAATTTGATTGTTACACAGAAAGGAATTCAACATTCTTCACAAATGTTACCATATTTAAATGGCATTTGTACAAAATTTGAAAAAACAATTTTCATCTTGGCAAAACACTTTGATCATTGTGTATTTAATGGGGTTTCCATTTAGGAACAACAATCATTAGTCTCTAATATGTTTCATACTTCTCTGGAAATAAGACAGGGTGGAATAAGAAACATTCATCTTCACTAGACTTTGGAAATATCTGAAGTAATTGACTAGCTCAGTCTTCTGTGATGGCCTGGTGACCACTAACTGTGACTATTTGCATAATAGTCAACTCTTCACTTCTGTA
Source organism: Tarsius wallacei (assembly GCA_963574415.1). Taxonomy (NCBI): domain Eukaryota; kingdom Metazoa; phylum Chordata; class Mammalia; order Primates; family Tarsiidae; genus Tarsius; species Tarsius wallacei. Next base: position 42,535 of record CAUYQG010076256.1, on the reverse strand, counting down.
GTGATAACTGTTTGTATCTGATTAAAATTAAGACTGTTTTAGTTCTCTTGACTTTTCCAGAAGTTGCAAAAATTGAGATTTGCTGTTCTGCTTTAACCAAACAAATGCACACATGGGGATAACAATATGCTGAGTTTATGCAGATTTTACAGCACGAATCTGAATAAAATACCCACTAATAGATCCTTAAGGAGTAATAAACACACATGAATTTTCCTTAGTTGCACTTTAAAGTGATTTTAACATACTACTAGACCTTAACAATAATATTTAATTGACAAGATTATGCATTTGTATGGATTGAAAGGTGGTAGATACCTAATTCCAAATGAATCATAAATTTTACTTTTGCATAACATGTTTTATTAATTTCTTTATGGCCAGGATATTCTATTTCCCTCCTGGTGAGAGTTTCTTAAAACATAGTAAGATAATTTAAACACATTTAATTAACATTTATCATCCATTTTATAAGTGATCTGACTTATATCTTCATAAATACTCTTAAAATTTTTCTGGTATATAGACCGTGGAAAGACTATAGAATGATACTTAATGAAATTTTTGCTGTGGTTTAGTTTTCTTTTTAAGCAAAACTTTTCTTTCACTGTTGACCTTATTTCAAAGTAAGCTGACAAACTGTATGATTAGTACTAATATGTCAGTGAAAACAAATCGAACACCCTTACCTGATAAAATAAGGTTATGGATATTTTTGTATTCCTGGTACCTAACACAGAATCAGGAATATCAGAATAGGTTCCCAATGAATGATTATTGAAGAGTTGAATTGAGACAGGCAAATCTGCCTTCTCTTATGGAGTAACATGTTTCTCAGGAGTCTAAGTGGTAATTGTAGATGTGTTGAGCTCTTCATTTCATGGAATAAAAAACAGGTAAGAGATGCCAGGAATTAAAATTATGTTAGTGCTAAAACCATATTGTTTTCTTTGAAAACTCAAAATTAAACAGAACATGTACAAGTGAATGAGAGGCAAAGTAATGACGTTTGACGATCCTGGTAAATTAATGAGATATTTGTCCATTTAAAAAATGCAAATAGAGTTGTATATACAGTATGCTGAGAATATAAAAAGAGATGTTAACAGAAAGGACAGAATTGACTCTTCAAGGTTATTAACATTTCTGTCTGAATGTATACCTACAGAAGATTTTTAAAACATGTACCATCGACCTGCTCGAGTCATTGTGTTCTTAATCACAAAGATCATTTATTTCCTGTGTAACCAACGAAGGGAGCTGGAAAGTGTTTGACTGTGAAGTGGATTTTAAAGGGCTATCTTAAAGAACCCACCCGGCAAATAAAATTGCTTTGTTTGCATGTTTGGTAGTGAAGATAGTGTCGTAGTGAAGCTAGTGACAAGATGTATCCTTTCCATTTCTTCTGTGAATATTTCAGATATTTTGTTTGGCATGTTTAATAATCTAAATTAAAAAAGAGAAGTAAGCTAATGTAGTTGTTTTCTCCTTCTTTAAATTAACTTTTTATTGAAGTGTAATATATATACAGAAAAATAGATATAAACGTAAAGTTATTAATGTTCTATCTAAAGCATATGACTTTGAAACACCAAAGCCTGAGTTTTTCAAAGGATGCTTACAAACTGTAATATCTTAAGTTTGTTCTAGTTGTTCTGGAGTTTTCTTAGCCGTTTAATGAGAATTTTGAAGAGTGTTAGTGATAGTGTTCAAAATTCTAGGAAGACATTGCATTACATTAAAGATGAATATTAACAATGGTAACAAAGTGTTTTGTATAGTTTCTGGTGGTACCTAAGCAAGAGAAGACAGACAGACAGACACACACACACACACACACACACACACACACACACACACAGAGAGAGAGAGAGAGAGAGAGAGAGAGAGAGAGAGAGAATATATCCTTTCAGTAACAAATAAATAAACAGAAGCAAACAAAGCAGAATCCAATGTGTATCCATTGGCTGATGGAAAACATCTGGGAAGACAGACTCTTTTCTCAAATGTTCTAGAAAATGTGTGTCCTAAATTAATTCCTGATGCAATTTTAGTTTGAATATTCTCTGGTTGGAGCTAGCTAGATTCTCTAGAAGGATCTGATTTACTCCATTAGCTATAGCAGGCAGATATTTGCTAAATAAGACAAATGTAAAAAAAACAAGGTTATATGAGGATGTATTTAAAGTAATTCTTAAGTTCTCTTATGGAATGATAACTCTTACAGCTCAGTACCTTTTGTAATTGCATTAACATTACCCTGTGGAAACTGGTAGTGAGAAGACCGGCTTTTAGGTCCTTGGTGGTTGGTTCTCAACCATTGACCAGTTAATACAAAATACATGTTACATTCTTATCCCTGTGATAAGAGTAACGAGACATATACAAACATAACTGGGCTAAATGCAATGGCTTGTCTCTATAATCCCAGCTACTCAGGAGGCCAAGATAGGAGGATCACTTGAGGCCAGGAGTTAGATACCAGCATGGGCAACATAGTGAGACCCCGTCTAAAAAAAAAAAAAAAGAAAAAAGAAAAGAAAAAGAGAAAGAAAAAAGAAAAAGAAAAGAGAAAGAGAAAAAAAGATATGTAAATGTCATAGGCCATTCAGGACACTAATGTTTTATCTTGTTTTTCTGAGAGATGATTCTATTGCAGCAATTAGTGAATAGCCAGGTTGGCAGTGCATATATAATTTAAGGCTCCTTTGTGTTCCTTAGACTATGACCAACCAAGAGAAGCTCAATATATGTTGACCACTGCAAAGGAGAGATTTAACATTTTAGACAGATTTTAACAAAAAATTAGAAACTAAAAGGGTTTCTGTTAAGGCATGAATTTATTCTATCAAATATGTCCTTTTCCCCCATAACTCTCCAGAATTAATTAAGGTCCATATACTGTGGCTTGACATGCACTTTTTGGCAATAAGAAGATACCTGACTGACCTGAATGGTTTTTGATATAAGGTTTCTAGAGGCTTTATTTCTTTTGTTATCGATGCTATAGCTTTTACAGTAGTAACAGTTTATGCAAATAAGTCAATCTTTTTTTGCAATAAATAATATAGCCATTAAGAAAATTGACCCCCTCCCTGTATCTGTCTTTCTACACCCCATCTCCGTGTGTGTGTGTGTCTCGTTCTTGATCTCTGTGTTTATATTTATATCTTTCCCTTCCTCTCTGTTATGATATACACACATTGGAAACATTCCTTTCAGCAGTTTAAAGAAGGTTTCTTCAATTAAACCACATAAGGAATGATTTTCTAGAATCAATGCGTTTAAAAACTCCTCATTTGTTCACTGTCTTTAACTCAGTAGTAGACATTAATATGCACATGATTTTCAATACAAATATGTATTGCCCGTGACCGACAAAAGTTAAATAATCTTCCTGAAAGAGAAAATGAGCCCCCCTGAGTGTCACTCTGTTTGCATATTAGCACGTAGCCAGGTCTCTGCCAAGTTACTCTCTGACTGACTGCTGCAGATGCTCTTTCTCAAGTATTCTGAGTCATATCTTTACTGCAAGTCTTCAGGGACAAACAATAGCACCTGTTCCTCACAAGATATCAGGCCAGTTAGCCCATTCATGTATCTTTAATGAAGCTCTGGGGCAGATGGCAAAAAATGGCATCATCAACAACTTAGCACAGAGAAAACAAAGGGAATAAGTGTTGATGCAACAATGCTGTTTTACGAATTGGAAGAGACAGAACCTAAGTGTTTCACACACATCTGCTGCTGTCTTGATTCTCTGAAAGATGTGAGGAACACCCTAGCAATTAAAATTTCTGGGCATGTAGCCTATTTGATCAAGAATGTGTTCCCCACCCTCTCCAAAAGGGAAATGCTTTGGTTAGGGATTGTGGAAGTTGAGAATTAATGGACAGTTGTGCTTTGGGGTAGATAGTTTATTCCTTTCATGATGCACTAAGATTTACCCGTGATGGGGTTTCTGGTTTCTTGTTAGTCATTCAAGTTACATACCCGGCCAGATAGTACTTACTTCCAAAGCAATAAAAATAATGCACTTGTCATGCTCAGAAATATATTTTGACCGCATCAAGTTTCACTCTTTGTACTAACAAAATCAGTTTTACTTCTTCATCTATAGGATCATTAAAGAATCTCTGAATTTGTGCTTGGGCAAAGTTATACTTTCAAGAAAAAAGATGCTACTTGAAATTTTGATAACTTCTTGGAAAAGACATGTGGAGACTGGTCACTCTTTGATGGAGTTAGGGGAATTCTATTATTTTTTAGTTCCTTAGTAAAATATCTTTGGAGGTTGCTGTTTCTAATGTGACTGCCTTTCCTGGCATGCCACCAAATGGGAAAATAGGATGATGGGGAGGAAGAAGAAAGGCAGGATCTCATTCTTCAGAGCAGAGTGGGCCTTTCCTGTATCTTCATAATTCTTTACCTGCCCTAAGTACTATCACTCAGTGCGGTGACCTTATCAACTTCCATAAGAGGAAAATATTTCAGATGCCTATGTGATTCTTGTGTGGCCACCAAGCCCCCTTTCCTTGTCTTTTCCTCTTATCTTGCTCTTGCTTTCTATTACTGTTCTACATTATCAGCCCATAATCAGTACAACAAATGGGAAGCTATGACAGTGGGTAATTGTTGCTTAATTTATACCTTCTGCTATATCACTTGCGTTGGGTCATACTGGTGAGTATTCTATAAAGGATAGTATTTAGAGGTATTCATAGACTCTCATTGCCCTTGCTAAATTTTAAAACATAATTCCCTCAACATATTGGGGGAATTCAAATAAGACTGTTGGATTGTATCAATGTGTCAGTTCCCTGGTTATAATGTCGTACTATAGATGTGCAGGACATTACCATTGGGGGAAACATGCTATCTCTCTGTATATTTATTACAACAACATGTGAATCTACAATTATATTTATTAAACTATCAGTCAAATCATTGTTTTCACAAAGAATTATATTTCTTATCTTGGTTAGATCTGTTTCGTAAGAGATGGCTTCCTGCTTAATATAGTATGGTACCTTAAAGCACAAACTTTGACCCTAACATATCTGGACTTGAATCCTGGCTCTACCACAAAGAACTGAGTTCTATGACTTTTTAGTTGATGAAGTTACTTGCCCTCTCATGGCTTTGACTATCTTATTAAATAACTAAGGATAATAGCAGTAAGTACCCTACAGGGTTTTGAGGATTAAATAAGATAAGGGATGTGCTGGGCGTAGGAGGGTGGGGGGCAGGATTGGCAGTTTTGGGAAACTGCCAGGGGAGGGAGGGCACACCTCATCAACAAGGGTACCTGCATAATGAACGTTTGTATACCTAACCTGAATTGTACCCCACATCTTTAAAAAAAAAGAAGGGAAAAAAAAAGGGGATGTAAATCACTTTTTCAGTGCTTGACATATAGAAAACACTGAAAAATATTAGCTACTGTAATTATTATTATCACCATCATTATTATTATTGCTTTCATAGTTAGAGCTAAGAAAAACTTCATCTTCCCTCAGTTTAGAGTGTGACTAGCTTCTGGATATTCTGACTTCTCTTTAATAAAGGGCACTTTGAATTTTCACATTATTGTTTTACTTAAAATAAATTAAGGGCAATATTATCATTTGGAACGAAATGATCATTGCAAATGAATGAATTGTAATTAACTATTGGGATTGATGGTGGTAGATATTAAGATCAAGTGTGTTCTGGATACAAAGAAGAGAAAGGGGCTGAGTGTGGTGGCTCAGGCCTATAATCCTGGCACTTTGGGAGGCAAGATGGGAGGACCGCTTGAGTCCACGAGTTCGAGACCATCCTGGGCAACGTGATTAGAATCTGTCTCTTCCCCCCAAAAAGAAAAATTAGGTGGACTTGGTGGCATACACCTGTAGTCCTAGTTACTCAATGTGCTGAGGCAGGAAAATCGCTTGCGTCTAGGAATTTGAGGTTACAGTGAGCTATGATCATGCCACTGCACTCCAGCCTGGGTGACAGCAAGAACTTGTCTCTAAAAAAATATAAATAAATAAAGAAGAAAAAGGAAGCAAGAACCTTATTTAAAATTGAACAGCATTCATAGTATCCAAACTCCAACAATATGCCTTTGAAACACAAAATTATTTTCAGTTGAAGACTTCCAGATTTTCTCTGCTCAGTGTGCCCAAGTGATTTCTCTCTTTTCTATCACTGAAGCCCATTTGATGTAATGGAGAAAGCACCAAGCAGGGTGATCAGCAGTTCTGGACTCTATATGCAGCTCTCATGGGCACTGTAACTTTAGGCTTGCATCTTGTACCTTCTCTAGCCACCTGATCCCATGTGTATATCATGAGCTTTGGATTAGATAAGTGATTCTCAGGGGTTGGTCCCTCGACCAATAGCAGCAACTCCACATGGGAACTTGTTAGAAATGTGCACTCTCAGGCTCCCACCTCAGGTCTTCTGGTTCAAAGATTCTGAAGGGGCAGGGGAGACTAAGCAATGAGTTTTAACAAGCCCTTTGGATGATTCTGAAGCACACTGAAGTTTAAGAATCACTGCTCTAGATTATATTTTAGTCTAAAATTTAGATTGTGATTCAGATGGTATGGGGTGGAGTCCAAACATTTGCTTTTGTAAAAAGTCTTCAGATATTTCTGATGTTGCTGGTCAGGTACACGGAGGACTTCTAGGTTAGAGCATCTCTACGCTCCATCCCAACTCTATGTTTCTATCATTATTATTGCTTCACAAAGTCTTCTGTTCTCCTCCTTATTTACTTTGTTTCTCCACTTACTGAGCAGCTTCTAGACTAGTAGCTTTTAACGTTTCTGATATATCTTTTCGTTTCGAGTGTGACGGGCAAAAGGAACTCTCCTAAATTCTTATAGTTTATGTCAATATGAAACACCTACAGTCTTTTGGCATCGGAAAAGACCCTAGATAGTTTGGCTAGTTACCTCATGAACATGGACAGTTATAAGAGAAGTAACTTCAGACACTAAGATTCAAGACTTCCTTAATTGTTTCACGATCTGAAGAGCATGGGCAATCAATATAAAAATAAATTGTTTTCATTCTAAGATGCTGTTTAGTGAGTAACATGGAAGAGCCCAAAATATATCATCAAATGATCCTTGTAATCCCACCTCTTCTTTTTCATGTTTTTCTAGGTTCTTGGGATGGGATAGTGCTCTGTGAGGCTTGTTGTCTGCTCAACATGACAAAGCCTCTGCCTGTCAAACTGAATTATTTGGTTGGCTCATGCTTTCTTTCTTGAGGTAGTGTTTTGGGTAAGATCAGCTCTTTCTCGTTTTATCAGTAATTTGATAATTTTATAGTCCTGAGTATGCAAACTATATAAGAAAACAGCAAGAATTTAACATATACTGTGACATTACATTACTGTTATGGAAGGCACTGTGCCACAAACTTTACTTTTATTGTCTGTTTAATCTTCAGAATAATCATGGAAGTTAGTATAATTAGCTTCAGTTTTTATATAACGAAATAGACTTAGAAAGGTTAAGTAACTGTTCAAGATCACACAGCACCCGCCAAAAAAGAATATATAGATCTTAGCTCTGATTTGTTTTCCAGCAAAGCTTTTGTGGCCACATAGTAAGTTCTCAATAAACGTGTGATGAATGGATGAATAAAGGAATGGCTGTAATCCTTTTAATGTTGACCTTTAAAGAGCTATAGAATTATAAAGTTAGAAAGACTCTAAAGTTTATTATCTAATCAGGTTTTGAGTTGTGTGTACCTTAAAACATCTCTAACATATGGTGGTATACACCTTTTACTTGACCACCTCTAAGGCAAGGACATACACTATCTCTTTGATCGGAGTGATTGCAGAATGACTTCTTACTAGAAAATTCTTCTTCACATTCAACTTCCCTAAAATTTCTTCCTTTTGAACCTCATTCTATGCTCTGTCGCTACTCTGTCTTAGTCTAATCCTTCTTCCACACATCAATCTTATAAATATTTGAAGATAATCTTATATCTTTTCTCTGCCAAGCTAAATATTCCACTTTCTTCTGCTATTTCTCAAGATCCCTGACAGATAATAGCAATATAGTAAACGTGAAGTGAAAGAATAAAGAAATATGATGGCCGGACTTCTCACTTTCTTGTTCTCCTTCTTTAGAGTGTGAGCCATCTGTGCTGTATTCTAGATACTTGCTGGGGCCATATTACTAGAGGAAAATGAAATGATTTCCTTTGATGTACTTTTGCACTGAACAATTGTCACCCACCCCAAAATAAGGTGTTTCATTTTCTGGCTTTGAACAGTGCCCTCATCTCTGCCATCTCAAGTTTGTTTCAGGTCACAACAAGCTGGAGTTGAGCAGCAAACCCAGTGCTTTTCCTCAGGGTTAAAGGCAAGACCTGGGCACTAGGGGATCAGCTCCAATTTAAGCAGGCTAAGCTTGTACTCTAATGTACAAAACTTGGGCTTACCTCAGCTAAAATGGCAGAAATAGCTGCTCAAAGCTAGTTTCTTTCACGCCCCACTGGCAAGGTAGTAATTGCACAAAGACCTTTTTATTATAAGTTGATTTTCCTGAGAAATGAATTCAGAAAAATACTGTAAAGTGTTTATTTTTTGCTTGCCCTTTATTAACCCACATCTTAGGGCTTTCCCTAGAGAAAAACTGTTGGTAAATGAAACCTCTTAGACCCACACAAAAGCATTTTTGCACTGTGTCTCTGGCTGTGGAGGGAATAGGGACAGGATATGGCAAGTTGGTGCTATTTAAAAAGGGTCATCAGCTAGTATATGGAATTTTGCCTAAAGAGAAGATTTAGGAATTTAAACAGGGGAAGGGTTTGGGATTGGTGGAAACACTGGTAAAAGTTTGTATCTTAAATAGGATGTAATGTAGCCCCTTTATATTAGAGAAAAGGCTAAACTCCCGGTTTGAACTTAAAGATCATTTCTGTTGATGCATCACAGTTTTGATCGTTAAATAAGAAAAGTCCTGCATTCAGTCTATAAAATTGTGCCCTAAAAGCCAGGACAGAACATTCCTGTCATGCTATCCTAGAATCAGGGCAGCATGCGTAGAGCAAACAGGGGAGCTAGGAATTAAAATGTAATTTTCACAAGCGTTATTCTGTCATAGCTCTTATTTTCTTTATACGGAATCCAAATACTGATATAGAGTAAAGATTTTTATATTTTGCATTTTTGTGCTCTTTGATACATTTATTGAGGTCAAATGAAATTTGATAAAGTAGGATTTATTATGAAATGCTCTCTGAATACAACTCCATAATTATGGAGCTACATGGTAGCGCATAAAGCTGTAAAACTGCTTAGCCAGACAAGCAATTTATATGTTTCATCGAGGTGTGTATGGCAAAGAATATTAGTTTAATTGGGAGCCAAGATGTAGTAGCCTTAAATCTGACTAGCTATATGTTTAACATAATGCAGTGAGGCTTTGAAATAAGATACCTAAACTGGGGAGATACAGCTTTTAGAGTATATAACAATTAGACATTATTTTCTGACCATGGATACTAAATGCCATATTCAGAATGAAGCACAGAATGCAAAACAGGTGAAAGGGCAAAACCTCTCAACATCACACAGTGTAAGACGAGAACCAAACTTATTTCTTCTATTTTTTTGTTTAAAAGAAAGAAAATAAAAGAGGAAAAGTCACACGAAAAAAAATTCGTTGACTACAGTTTGGTGGAAGCAGGGATGAGGCAAATTCACAATGAAGTTATGTCCTTGGTATGCTAATGGCATCTAAGAAACGGATTTGGCGGATTGTGACTGAATTTCCTCAGATTGCAAGTTTGGAATGAGGTTAGAGGTGGGTGGCTGTGTGGGTACCAGCACACCACCAGGAGTGAAAAACAAATTCTTCTTGGCATACATTTGCTCCCTGTCTGATCATAGGCTCTCTTCTGTTTAGCAGGTTCAGGGTCACATGCCTCCGCTCATGATCCCAATTTTTCCACATGACCAGCGGACCCTGGCAGCAGCTGCGGCTGCCCAACAGGGATTCCTCTTCCCCCCTGGAATAACATACAAGCCAGGTAAGTGGAGAGGGATTCGACTTCTTTGGAAATGCTCAGAGCCACATGTTTTTGCTTTAAGTACTCACAACACACACAGGAGCATACAAGGGAACTATGAGTAAAAAGATCATAAAAGCTCATTTTAAAGTAAAATTCGAAGTGGGAAGAGCGGGTATTGTAATAAACTTAATTGGTTGCTAAAAAACTTTTGCTTTCCCTTCTTCTGCTTGAGTTTGTTCTGAATTCACAGATAAAATAATGCTTTCCCTGGGGACTACCACATTTTTGTCAGCTCTCTCTCATACCTTTACTGTGAATAATTGTTTTTGGTTAAAGATCCTTTTCTCCTCCGGAGAGCTTTTATACTCTGGGAAAGTGATCACATACAGTGTAAAATGTTGTTATTGTTTGTTGTCAGATTTCTCTTCGAAAAAGGTTAACACTGGGCTGATTTAATTAGCTTACCACTAATAGGTAAAACTCTTTTTGATTTTAGTCTAAATAATGAAGCATTCAGTAATTTTTTATTCATCTTTGAACCTCAAAAAACAGGTCATGTAACCTTGCAGTGAAATATGTTTTGAGATGATTTAGCAAATGTTATGATTTTTCTTTATTCCTCGGAGTTTACTGGACTCCTGGGGAATTCAATTAGGGGCATAATGGTTTGAAGCTTCTTTCAGAGCCTCCTTGTAAACAGGGTTTTAAATGTTTAAAGATATGTTGCCAAAGGAATCCAATGTAAGAAGATAGTCAAGTAAATAAAAGTCAACCTTAATTTCATTTGTGCATTCTTTGTAAGTGACCTCAGCTCAGAAGTAGTGACCTTGTTCTACTCATTAATAATTTCTGTGTCAAGTTCTTTTTAACATATTAACCTGATTATATTAACCATCAAATCTGAGTACAACAAATCTGAGTGCAGCAGTTTCTTTGTGTATGTGGTTTATAAAGTGAAAAAGGCATTTTAATATGCTTAAAGCAAAAATAAAATATAAATCATTTTATTAACATTCTGGGTAAGGAAGCTTACTAAGTAGTGTAAAAACAAACCTGTTTTTTTTTTAAAACATCATTTTTAATTGCTTGTGGCCAGTGAATCCTTTTGTGCATTTGGTAGCGGACTCCCTTACTTGTGAGAAAAGGTGGGATATCTGTCACAAAACTCAAATGGTTCAAGAAATAGAAATGTTAGGGGATTGACTAAATTCTTCACATTTAAATGAGTCAAACTAGTGTTACCAAAGGTTTTTGGATACCTGAACAAAAGAAAAATATGTAATTCAAATCGTTAAAAATTTAGAGCATAAGTTTAAGAGCGAATTATATTTACTTTCTATGAAATTGGCATCTGTATTAAGGACAGGAGTACTTTTTTTCAGAGAATATATTTTTGTCAGCGCAGTGGATCAGTCCTTCTGTGATCTCTGTAAGTCATTCCAAACCATATCTTTACCTCAACTTCCTTTGGGACATTGATGCAAACTAAATTTACTGTTCTATCCTGAATTTGAGTCACCACCCCTGTACTAGTCCTAGAAACATTTCAAATGAACTATATGTGGAAACTTTCTATTTGATTTCAGTGTTTTTAAAGTTAAAATTCTCCACCTTTCAAAATCAAGTATGGGCCTTATTTTCTGTTAGATGTAGCCATCTTGTAACTATGATACTCACCTAACTGCGTCACAACAATACTGTCACTGGCGGGCGGGGTGGGGGGAAGATCTTGCTATGTATTCAGTGAATTTAGATCTTTTAAAAAAGAAATGCCTCTTGTACAGTATCAATGAGGTTGTGACCCATAGCTGAGAAGGATGTAGAGACTTTGACAATATTGTGCAGGAGTTAGTTAACTTCCATTGAACAAAGTGCAGCTTAGAGTAGTGTCCTGGTATCGCAAAGCTATATTGATTATGTTGCCTAAACCCTGCTGGGTAAAAGGCAGGACAAAGAGTCTGGAGATGTAGGAAGAGTTTTAATCCCAAGCAAAGCTGGAAAAAGGTATTTTCTGATGACTTAAGTTATGTCAGAGAATTAAATAATCAGAACTCTAAATCCTTTAACATTTTGACTAATTTAGGCTCTATTGTATGTAAAAGTTATGTTTTAGGTGGGTTAAACTAATATGTTGTTATGCTACCAGTAGAGAAATTACATACTCCGAAGACTTGATCTATGCAGGTTTTTGTTATTCACATGCATTAGGGAAGGAGACTACTGTTGGACTGGGGACTGGATAAGCAAAACATTTTTGCCCCAAACTGAGCTTTGGTAATTTCACTTGAAATGTATGTGAGACAATGACTAAATTTTTAGAAGAGGGTAGCTTTGTATAAAAGACTTGAAGTGGTGGCAAAAATTTATATTCTGCTTCCCTAAGCAGGAGGATGAACTAGCACTTCCTTGTTTTTAGAAATAATTTTCAAGAAAATTCTTTCTCCCTTTCCACTTTCTTGTAACCTGAAATAATTACATAGTGTTTGTGCCTCCAGCAGACTGAATAATTATCTTGATTTCCAGAGAGCAAGGACCACCTTGAGGTGGTGTTCACTGTTAGTTAAAGTTGGCTGTTTTGGAACCCATGTTAGGACAGTGTAAACAAATACATTTAGGGGTATGGGACTTCACTCCCCTCCGGGTGATTTGACCCAGAGCTCTGGACATTTCCAGGTCCCTGTGCATGGTAAACACCAAGCAAGCTCTCCCAACCTCAGTGGATCGCTCACAGGGACCGTACAGCTCCAGGGCTGCCTCTTTCAGATTGATCTCGCTAGAAATTGCTTTACTGAGTTTTAATCCCTCATTTTTAAAATGATTTTACTGTTTCTATAATTAGAGACATTTTTCTAGATGGGAACTCATTATCAGGGCCCAGAACATAAACCACAGACTTTTGGTTGCTTCACTCTTTCAAATCATGATACTGAGAGATGCACTGATCGTGAGTAAGATGAATACATTTGAGCACCGATGTTTGAGACAATTAAAAGATAAAATCTCTTCACAGTAGCCAACGTGTATATTAGATCCAGATCAGCTTGCCTGAAAAATAAGAACAGTGAAAGACCTCCTTCATGCTCCAGGGGTGATGCAACTGACCATTGCTTTATGGAGTTGGGATTTTTGAGATGATTACTGCTGGGCTGCACTCTTGAAGTTCCTAGGAGATCTTAGGCGTAGAATGTCGCCTCTCATGGTTTCTCTATTTACTTACTAGCTGTCGTATGAAAATATTAAAGCTTACTGAGTGATTACTGTGCCAAATACTATGCTAAATATTTTACATGGATTATTTTATTTCATTCTTATTTAAACATATTATTTAACCCTGCTGAACCTCACTTTTTTGTCATCTAAAAACAGTATCATGATTTGTCCACTACTCAGAATGACTGTGAAAATTAAATTTGGTAAGATATATGAAAGTTCTTTGAAAATTATAAAGCACTGGAATTGGGAGTAAATTCTGACCATGAAACTGAGCCCATTACACTACATCCTCATCCATTAGAAATGTCATCCAAAAGTTAACGTTAGACAGAGTCTTAACATCCATCTGTCGAAGGTCATTTTGCAAGTATACCTAATGCTTCTTTTTATTGCAGTAAAATATACGTAGCATAATATTCATTATTTTAAATCATCTATAAGTATACAACTCAGTGGCATTAAGACATTTGCAATGTTGTATATCCAATACCACTATTCATATCCCCAAATTTTGCAACACCCCCACAAAAACTCTGTATCCTTTAAATGATAACTCGCCCTATCCCCTTTCCCCCAGCCTCTGGTAACCTCTGTTATCTATTCTCTATGAATTTTTCTATTCTGGATGCTTCAAGTAAATTGAATCATGCAGCATTTATTCTTCTGTGTCTAGCTTTCAATAAGCGTAACATTTCAAGGCCTATCCATATTGTAACACATATCAAAATGCAATTACTTTTTATGGATGAATAACATTGCATTGTATGTATAGACTGTATTCTGTTGGTAGACACCTAGTTTGTTTCTACCTTTTGGCTATTATGAATAATTATTATACAAATATATGTTTGAGTTTTCACTTTGAATTATTTTGGATATATACTTGTGAAGAGTTTGAACTGATGGGTCAACTCAAGATAGTTCTAAGTTTAACTTTTTGAGAAACCACCAAACTGTTTTCCATAGCAGCTATACCACTTTATATTCTCACCAGCAGTGTAAGAAGTTTCCAATTTCTCCACATCCTTGATAATACTTATTATTTTCCATTAAAAATTTTTATTATTATAATCTTAGTAGGTACAAAGTATTGTCTCATTGTGGTTTTGATTTATATTTCTCTAATTATTTATGATGTTCAGCATTTTTTCATGTGCTTGTTGGTCATTTGTATATCTCCTTTTGAGAACTATTTAACTTCTTTTCCCATTTTTTTAGTTGAGTTTTTTGTTATTGTTGAGTTTCAGTTTGTTATATATCATGGATATTAATGCCTTATCAGATATATGATTTGCAAATATTCTGTAAGTTGTTTTATTAGCTTTCTTAATAGTGTCCTTTGATGTGCAAATGTTCTTAATTTTGATGAAGTCAGTTAATCTATTTTATTTGCTCTGGTACCTGTACTTTGGATATCATTTGAAGAAAATCACTGTAAAATCTAATGTCATGAATGTTTACAGCTATGTTTTCTTCTGAGTTTTATAGTTTTAGCTTCTAAGTATACATATTTGATCCATTTGAGTCAACTTTTGTATATGACGTAAGGTAAATCCTTTCTTTTTTTGGTATCTTTTATATGTGGATATTCAGCTTTATTAGCATCATTTGTTAAGACTGTCCTTCCCCATCTAATGGTTATCACACCCTTGCTGAAAATCATATATGTAAGGGTTTATTGTTGGGCTTTCTGTTCTATTTCATCAGTCTATATATCTGTCCTTAAACCAGTACCGTTCTATTTTAATTACTGTAACTTTGCAGCAAATTTTCAAGTGAGAGAATGTAAGTCTTCCAAATTGATTCTTCCTTTTCAAGATTGTTTTAGTTATTGGGCCCCTAGTAATTCCCTGTGGATTTGAAGATTGGCTTTTTTATTTCCATGAAATAGATTTTGTAATTTGATAGGCATTGCATTGAATCTGCAGATTTCTTTGGATGGTATTGATATCTTAACAATATTAAGTCTTTCTACCTATGAGCATAGATGCCTTTTAATTTATTTATGTAATCTTTAATTTCTTTCAGCAATGTTTTATAGTTTTGAGTATACAAGTCTTTCATCACCTTGGTTAGATTTATTCCTTAGTATCTAGTTATTTTGAATACTTTCATGAATAAAATTACTTTCTTAATTTTTTCTTTGTGATTGTCCATTTCTGGTGTTTGGAAACACAACAGATTTTTGCCTGTTAATCTTATACCTTGTAATTTGCTGAATTTGTTTATTAGCTTTAAAAGCTGTCTCCTGGATTCCTTGGGAATTTTCTAAATATGGGATTGTGTCATTTGCAAATAAAAATAGTTTTACCTTTTTCCTATCAGCTTGAATCCATTTTGTTTCATTTTCTTGTTTAATAACACTGGTTAGAAATTCCAGTACAATGTTGAATAGCAACAGTGGAAGTGGGCATCATTGTCTGGTCCCTGATCTTAGGAGAGAAGCTTTTAGTCTTTCACCATTGAGTATGATGCTTGCTGTTGTTTTAATGCACAGGGTCTTGCTAAGTTACCCAGGATGGAGTGAAGTGGCATGATCACAACTTATTGCAGCCTTGAACTCCTGGGTTCAAGTGATTCTCTCACCTCAGTCTCCCAAGTAGCAGGGGTTACAGGTGTATGGCACCATGCCTGACTAGCTGTGGTTTTTTTCATAAATACTTTCCCTTGTGCTGAGGAACTTTTTCCTAGTTTTCTGGGAATTTTTATGATGAAAGCATATTGGATTTTTGTCAAATATCTTTCTGTGTCAATTGAGATGATCATGTGATTTTTTCCTTCTTGTTCTATTAAGTAATACATGATACTGACTTGATTATGTTGAGCCATCTTTGCATTCCTGAGATAAATCCCACTTTGTCCTGATAAGTAATCCTTTTAATATGCCATTGGATTTGACTTGCTAATATTTTGTTGAGAATTTTACATCTATATTCATGAGGTCTATAATTTTCAAAATTCATGTATTGGTCTGTAATCTTCTCCTGTGATGTCTCTATCTGGTTTTGGTATTAAGGTAATGCTGAATTCACAGAATGAGTTAGAAATGATCGTTTCCCTTCAATTTTTCATAAGCATTTGAGAAGAACTTAAGTTAATTCTTCTTTAAACATTTGGCATAATTCATCAATAAAGTCATCTAGTCTAGGACTTTTCTTTGTTGGGAGATCTTTGTTTGTTTGCTTTTTGTTTTTTAAAATCACTGATTCAATCTCTTTACTTGTTATAGGTCTGTTGAGATTTTATATTTCCTCCTGAGCCAGTTAGGTAATTTGTGTGTTTCAAGGAATTTGTCCATTTTTTCTAGGTTGTCTAATTGGTTGGTATACAATTATTATGATTATACAATTATAAAATGCTTATTTTTAATTCATTTATTTTAGTTAGCACTTATTGAGCACCAGTTATTGCCAAGTTAACTCCCCACATGTGTGTTTGTATAATCTCAGTTAATTTTCACAATAATCTTAGACATAAGTGATAATAAGTGGCATTATCTTTATTCATTAAAATAAAATAAGAAACATACTCTAAAAAGTTAACTAACTTTTCTAAGGGTTTCACATCTGGAAATAGTGAGGATAGAATTCAGACTGAATTTCTCTGATTTTGATATTCCATAATCTAAGGGACAAGTCTAAGTATGTGTGATCATAAGAAAATCTGACTTTTTTGCTATGAATAAAATGTAATTTTTATATGTGGGGTTATTCAAATGACATCTTGTAAAGTCATTCCATTCCATATCTTCCAGAGTATTTTAAGGTAGAGATATGTAACCGTTATTGTAATGCTTGACTAATGATATCTATTCACTTGGAATCAAAGCATTTCTGAGGTTCCTCAGATTAGTATCCTCATTTTAAAATGAGTGTTGAGGTCTAGGAAGAAAATATGTTCACCTATGTAAACTAACCTAGTTGTATAAAGGTCAAGAATTATTTTAACTGTGTTTTCCTTCATGTATGGAGGCTATATCATTTTTCCTTTGGTTGGTTTCTTGTAATGGGAATGAATTAAGGTTAGTTCACTCATAATCACTTATTTAATTGTCATTGTGAAAAATTTCATGAAAAGTCAAGGGTCTGGATGCCACTATGAAATAAAATAAGTGAAGGAATTAATATTGATCCTTGATTCTTAGCTTTCTTAAAGGTATGCAAAACAATGCAGATGATCTTAGAGAAAGTCCTGGAATCAAGACAGTTTTTGTCATTGATCTATTTTTTGATGAATAGAGAAGGAGAGATTTGGCAGGAGAAATAAGAGCATGGTGATCTCAGCAGTATGTATTATAATACATAATTTTTTTTTGTCCATTTGTCCTCAGAACAAATTAAAGCTTTTGTTTTATTTTTACCATTCTAAATGTATCACCTATTACCTGCTAACATTTGCTGCAATGTGATGGCCCACAAAGATAAATTCAGACTTATGCAGTTCCCTCAGAGCATAGAAGAGTTGTCATATTTTGCTAAACTGAATATATACATCTAGGCAAGTCCCATGCTGTGTGGTATGTTCAAGTTTGCAATGGTGGTTGTGATTCAGATATTTTCATATTATATCAAGAATGGCTCTAGCTCATAAAAGTGGGGTCTACAGAGAACCTATCATCCTATGATGCCACTGCACAATAATTTGTGAGTTAGGAGTGTGTAACAAGTTTTTCTCTGTTTTGGTGGGTGGGAAATTAGGTATGAGACTGAATTCCAACTTTGGGAATTTAGCACAGAATCCTGGAGTCTACTCTCCTAGAATATGTTTTTATGTTTTGTTTTGTTTTGTTGTTTGCTTGTCTTTACTTCTCCCAACCTCTCTAAATTATTTATCTGCTGTGTTAATATGTGAAGTTACTATCTCAGGATACTGCAACTATCCTATCTCTTGCCTTTCTGAAGAATAAAAGTAATGGACAGAATTTTACCCATGGAATTTTGTACTCTTAAAAAAGTGGAATTTATATCTGAATCATTCAAATTAAAAGTTTTCTCACAGGAGGTAGCCTGAATCTAATGAGTCGTAGGTTCTTAGTAAAAGCTCTCCATCTCCTGTAATTAAGGTCTACTAAGCTTTGGCTTCATTTCAGTCCTCCGAAAATTTAAGAATGTACTCTCTTTCACTTAGGGACGCTTGCTGCTCTGATTCCAAAGGAATGTTGCCTATTCTAACAAGTAAAACTAATGTCAAACAAATTTTCTGTAAGATAGACACTGCTTTGTATTTTCTCTGCAATCTTCAGATTAAAAACAGTTGGAAGATATAGAAGGATAGAAAAATGGATTTACAGATTGGGCATTATTTCCCACTTTGGCTTTTGGAGTTTGTCTTCTTACCGTAGAGGGAGCAAGGGCCAGATTACGGTAGCGCCTAAAGCCAACCTGTTCCAACAGGCTTCATTTTCCATTGTACAAATTTAAAAAGAATGGATCCTCACGCAAGCATTTCAAATCCAGAGGCAAATTGGAAAAAAATTGCTACAACATGTTGACTGATTCCTTACCAAGTCAGGCACTGAGCACTTTTTTCTTGATCAATTCTTACGCAGAAAAGATGAGAGGAGGAAGCATGTAACTTTGCTATTAAAAAACGAAACTTCACAATACCCTTAAATCCCTCTCCCTCGCACAGTTTTCTCTTCTACTTTTGATCCCCCTCTTCTTGGCCCTCGTCTTCACTCCCGCCCGCCTTTCCCTTTTTCTCTCTCTTCTTAATCATCTTCTGAGATACACTCTGTTGCCCTAATGTATTCATTTTTACTTTTAGTATTGATACAATGATATATTACAGAGAAATGGCTTTCTAAAGATTATATTCAGATATACAGATTCAAGCCAGCAGAAAGGTTAAAAACATTTTTAAAATATGCTTGTCAGCAGTGGAAAGAAAGCTGTTTGTAGCCAGCAGGTGAGCTGGAGAGTACCACAGGGTGTGGTAGAGATAGTAATAAATTAACTGGCAAGCCAAAAACTGTAAAAAAAAAAAAAAATCAGCTATTTCATAGCATAGAAGCATGACAGCTATGAAAAAAGGAGTGCCCCAGGGAATTCTTTTAGAGTTTGATTTTTTAAAATATGTTTGACATGAAAAATGTTTTAGTACAAATAAAGCAACTGGTATTAAACTTACAGGGAGGGGGGTTGTGGTTTAGCGCTAGTATGAATAATGCATGATATTTAAAGAAAGAACAGCTCTAAAATGTTCTGGGAGGCAGTCCATGTTGATGGTTGGAATGGTGTGTGTGTGTGTGTATGTGTGTGTGTGTGTGTGTGTGTTTGTATGTGTTTTCTATTTTTGAAGCATCATTAATTCAGCATCGTTTTGCATTTTTTTAAGTTGATAAGATATTGACCAAAGAAATACTATTTGACTTAGATTAGGATATTCTTTCTTCAGATAATTTAGTTTAAATATCAAGAAGATCAGTAGAATTATTTAAGCATAAAGTGACAGTCATTTCCTATAAAAAATAATTTGGCCTAGTTATCTTTTTTAAAAAGCGTATATAGCACTGCAAACCAAAATCAGCCTCATGGAAGGGAAAAAACAAGATCAGATATTTTGAACATGACTCCATAGGAGACCAGCACAATATAGTGTTAGTGAATGCATTGTAGCAGCGCTCCATATGCAATCAGAAGCCAATTGTTACTGGACTGTGTACAAGCACACACTGTGCTCAATGGTCTGATGAGGTATTATGGATATGATGCAAAGAGACTGTGTAGATTAGAAGCTAACAATTTGTTAAAAGTGAAAGCAACTTAACATTTACATTGGGCCAGCACTTCATGCGGCAAGCAGGATGAATTTCGAGGAACCGGGGCACCAGGAAGACTCCAAGTATTAGTGTCTGTGAGAAGAAAGAAAAAAAAAGAGAGGTTTCATTGTTCTTTAGTTGACTGCCTTTGTCACTGTGATTCTTTCTACACTGTCTATTCATTATTACATTCAGCTTTCAGTGTGGAAAAGTTCATGCAAAACAGCATGATTATTATAAATGTCAAAAATGTGTGGAGGAGCAGCCTATTAAAATGTAGCCTAGAGATAGTACATAACACTGACTTTAAATAAGTAGCTGAAGCCAAAGTGATACTCCATTAAGTCACTGATATTTTGTAATTTATCCATAAATACTAATTTTTATTTCAGCCACTACTATCATGATAGATTCCTCAGCATTTTCTCTTGCTTCTTCAGGTCACTGCATACAGCCTGTGTCCTTAGGTCACAGAAGGTACTTCAGCCTCCCTGTTTAGAAGTGGTCTGGAGTCAGGAACTCCAGATCAAATGTAGCGTTGATCTCTGCTGAACCATGCTCAATCTTTGCGAGGCTTTTAGTACAGATATGCCATGTAAAATATGTGGTCATTGAATCAAACCGTCATCAAACAATGTTTGATAAGTTCTTAGTGTGCACGATTGTGTGTTGGGTTCTACTAGTACCATACCAGCAGTTAATTCTAAAAAATATGGTTTGCATAGATATTGGTATCCCAGGCATTTCACAGAATGCTGGTAGATAAGATTAGCTGCCCTCTCAGCCATCCTAAATTGAAGAAGTTGTATTTTAAATTTTAAATTGTTTTAATCAAATAAACTTTAGAACTGTGGGCAGTCAATGGCTCGTAGTCCTTTTTGCACTCTCAATACTGTCTTGCCTGCCAAGCCAAAACTTTTTTGTTGTTCTAGTATAAAAGCCTCTGTGCTTCTTCAGTGTACTGAGTGTCATCCTGGCTTTAAGATATTTTTTTTACTCTTAAAAAAATGATGTATTACAAGATTTGTAATGGAGTGAACATGCTTGAATTGCACATTTAATTTTTTTAACATCACATTCATGTTTTGCCAGTTTGCCTACCAGCTATCTGTTAACAAAAAGTTCCAAGGCAGCAGTGCAAGTCTGTGCCCAACTAGGCCTTTTGTTTCTGCAGATGTTTGGGCTTAGAGCAATGTTGTAAAGCTCAGGCAATCCAAGGACCATGTTTGTACTTGTCTGCTGCGATTCCCTGCGCATTGTCTAAACCTGTGTGCATTGTTCTTTCCGACAGGTGATAACTATCCCGTACAGTTCATTCCATCAACAATGGCAGCTGCTGCTGCTTCTGGACTCAGCCCTTTACAGCTCCAGGTAAGTGCCAGAAGAAAAAAAAGTGGGATAGGAGCCAGTATACTTTAGTGGAAAACTGCTAACCAGCTGTATGCTAAATAATGGCCTGAATGTTAAATAATTTTTTAAGTGTAGCCCAGAAGGATTAACACCTTACGTGCTTACCATGCTGCAAATAGAAGAGAAAACTGCCAGTTTCAATATTTTTAAAGGAAAAAAATCACATTATGACCTGGTATTATGTGTTCTCTACCAGGTGAGTTAATCGTTTTACAATTTTTTATTTTGTTACTGAATATGTTGTCAATTTTTCATCCATGTTTCCATTTATGTCCTGATTAGCTTTTACATATAAGGGTCAAAACACAAAATGATGTTGGGTATTTTCCTTCTTGCAGTTTATAAAATAAAGAGTTGTTATTCTCAGATTACTTGATAATTATTTGGTAAAGTATACACGTTGCTCCTGAATGTGTGTATCCTCATCCTTTCCAGGGTCACAGTCTGGGCACAGTGGCTGACCAAGTTCTGGATTGGTGTTCTTTATTTATAAAGCTAACTCTGGAGAGAAAGTGTTTTGAAACCTAAATAAAAAATCACTTACACGTTGTCTTCTTTACAGTAAAATGAGAAGTTTGAAGTAGGACTAGGTGATCCTTATACCCTTCTACATTGGAATAGGCTGCTGACTTTCAGTATGAATATATCATCTAATTAATAAAATAAAAAAGGAAAGATCACTAAAATAAGTCAAACTTACAGTATTTGAAATATTTAGGAAGTATATGACAATAACTTGAATTCAATACAGTGGGAAGTTTTATCAAAGATAATTTTTATTCTTAAAATTTTCTGTGATTATTTTTGAGTTTTCTTAAATCATCTAGAGAATAGCATCTGGCGAGGCGTTTTTATTTCTGTGTTGCTATTCCCTAAGCAACTTGAACATAAGAAGTATACAGCTATTGTACCATGAAAAAACATCATTTTGAATGTTTCCAACTGGATCTGCAAATAAAGAATTTTTTTTGCAATACTTTGAGAAGTTTTTGCTATAAGCCTCATCTAGGAAGCCATAAAGATGTAACCCGTTATGGGCTGCCTGGCGGAGCTAGAGAGTTTACCTAAGAGGAGCAGCAACCCTACCTCTGTTGCAGACCGTCACCTGCCGCACTACTGACTACTGTAGTCGGGACAAATCTAAAAAGAACCCTCTGCATCATCAACCTATGTCTCCTCTTCCTTGGCTGTACCGTAGAGCATCTTCGAGAGTCAGAAGCAGAAAAAATAAACCAGTGCCATTGTTTGATCCTATAGCCAAGTTTCTGTGAAAGAGAGAACCCGGGTCTTAAACCTTCCACTTTCCCTTCTTTGATGTGGTCAATACCCTGGATTTAGAAATATGTATTCTGTTTCATGAGTTCTGACAGTATGTTTTGTCTTTTTTTTTTTTTCTGAATATGCTACTAAACAGAAGGGTCATGTCTCCCACCCACAAATTAATCCAAGGCTAAAGGGCCTAAGTGACCGTTTTGGCAGGAATTTGGACACCTTTGAACATGGTGGTGGCCACTCTTACAACCACAAACAGAT
The DNA here is from genome assembly GCA_963574415.1 of Tarsius wallacei. NCBI lineage: Eukaryota > Metazoa > Chordata > Mammalia > Primates > Tarsiidae > Tarsius > Tarsius wallacei. The sequence continues at coordinate 19,590 of CAUYQG010076256.1, read as the reverse complement.
TGAGGTATGAATGCTTCCATTGGTGCTTCATTGGGTGGGGGACTGGATTGTTTAGTCATATTCTAGGCGTTTTAAAAAGTGGCAGACTTTCAGCCTAAACACTATACCTAATCTTTCCCTTTTTCTCATTCCTAAGGAGTCTCTTCCTTTGCTCCTTTCTTTCAGAAAAAAAGGCAAATCCCAAAGCAGTGCCCAGAATTAAGGCTGTTCATTTCTATATAAAGAATCAGGCAAATTCTTTACATTTTAAGTGTCTTTAATACTCTCTTTTTCTTCCCTCACTATTTTACCTTTTCTTATGTATAGGGTTGTATAGTATTTAAAAAATACTTAGACATTTGAAAAAAAATTATTTGATCATAGACTAACTCTGTAGATGTGATAAAATATAATTCTGCTCATATAGATAAAACAGTCAAGGTTCAAAGTGGTTAAGTTATTTAAACAAGGTTATAAAATATTCATCAAGTAAAGGTTATTAGCCAGGATTTCTAACTTTACCTAATCTGGGTTTTCTAACTTAGTTTTCTCAGGCTGAAGTAAGGGTGGGTGTCTTGGCCTGGCTGGTTGCTTTTGCCAGATAAACGTCTGTAGTACCCTTTTCATGCTTAACATTCCAGGAAAGCTCTTTGTTGTTTTTGTGGGATCTTCTTACTATTTGAGAGAAGATGGCTTATGTGGCTCTTTTGAAAACCAAGTCCTTTTTTTCTATAGGCACCTATTCCTCCTCTTTCCAATTTCATGCTTAATTCCTTTCCTGTGTCATTGGGGTTCCTCCCTGGGACTGTCAGATGGAGAAGTCCCAGCTATCTGTTGCATTTTTTAGAAAATGGATACAGGCTGAAACACACTTTAATTTTCTGGGTTAGATCTAATACCAAATTTCCCTAATGAAGGATAGGAAATGAAATTTTAAAAAGAAAATAATTACATTAGCAAGGTTGCATATTCAGCTCCCATTGGCCCTGCCAAACACTATGTAATCAATAAAGGATCCCTTTGACATTATCTTTTCTGCTGCTTTTAAATCTGCCTCTTTGGAAAATGATAGGGAAAGATCACTCCTCAGAAGAAGGAAGAGGCCAAGATCAAAGGCCCCCATGGAAGTAGCCTAAGGAAGGATCCAGAGCTCCCTCTTTGCTCTTGCTTTGAGATAACGGGTAGATGGGGGTTTCCACTCAGACGTGACCAGACACATACTGCCAGTGGGTCTGCTGTCTTCTCTGCAGCCAGAAGAAATTTCTTTTCTTTTGGCTATAGAGAGAGTGCCATATTTCTGGGCATTCTGAAAATCTACTACGTCTAGGAGAGCTAAAAAGAGATAACTGGATATTAGGAACAAGCTTTTCTGAAAATCTCCTTTGTCCAGGAGAGCTAAAAAGAGAGATAACTGGATATTAGGAACAAGCTTTTGTGTGTGATGACAGTTAGCAAACTTACCCACTCAGGATAGTCAGCGTGAGAAGCTTTTAAGTGCTTGGAAGAATGTGAAAGCAGGCGGCCTTGGCTCACATTCAAGACTTCCTCTCCTCTTTAACTTTTATTTTCTGTTGAGACGTTGTGTTCTATCCCATCAACCTTCCCTTAGCCAGATTTCTACCCAATCTCTTCTTTTGCCCAATTTTTCACTTAGGTTGGCTTCTCTCTCACCTCCCACACTCCCACCCCCACAACATCATTGACCCCTGATGTGTCAAATCTGGCTTCTGTTGCATTTCTGGAAACTATGATGTCATACATGTGAGTGCCAGAGCTGCGTAGCACTGTAGCAATGCTGATCTAGAAGCACAGCATATGCCACATGTCTGTCATTTTAATTAGGCTAAATAGGAAACCCATGAATGCAAGAACCTTCATAGCCTTGCAGTTTAAGTTTGGCTGCTTTGATAGTTTCCTTGGTTTTTGCTTATTCTTGCTCCATTCTCTTGCCTCCATGTTTTGCACATTTTTGCCTGCATGTCAGGAAACCTTTGATCTGTTTGCTTGTATGGACACCGGTTAGAAAAGATTGGCCTTGTTCGAAAGGCAGGTTTCCCACACTTTCATGCGTGAGTGTAACATGTTTATCAGGACATTCACAAGTAGCACAGTAGACACCAGTGTCTAAGCTGCTAGATAGTAGTATTTTAAATCTCGAGCAAATTTTAATATCTTGCTTTATTGCTATTAAAATCTGCTTTCTTTCCCAGCTAGGGTTTTCTCCCTTCCTTCCACAAGCTAAAATGTCACGGCTCTGTCAACAGTCATGATCATGATAAACTATTGCTACTAAGAAAGCATTACAATTATGCTAACTGGTCTTATTTCTAAACAGAGATTCTTAGGAGAAAAAGCCCCAAACACATATAACCCCCACCCCCACCCCACCCCATGCATTTCTCAGAACCAGTCCTCTCTACTTAACATTACAGTTAGTCTGACTTTCAAAAGTTGTCATTTCTAAAATTAATGGCTTAGGTAAATCTTAACATTTATACTTATACCCTAAAATTTTACCAAGGAGACAAAAGGTATTTAAAGTGGAAAGGCCCTCCTTGCATTAGCATATTCCAGTTCTTTCTGTCTTTAAAATAAGGAAGACTCAAGGAAGGCCATTTTTTAAATGCTACTGTGCTGATATAAGGCTTGATTTTCTCTGCCTCAGGGGTACAATACTAGGAGAGAGAAGCCCAAAGAATGCTATTTTTAGTTGAACAGTTTAGCAGATGGAGGCATGAATACTCATATATCTGAAGGTTGAGGGGCTTGAACCATTAATTCTGATAATGTATTTAACCCTGGGAACAATCAGAAACTGTAACTCTAAGGTTACAATGCTTTTGACCTTTAGAGAACAGAGGGCACTTGCTACAGTAAACAATACATTATATTGCTATTTATTCCAGTTCTCTCACCCTTATAAATTTCAGAACCAGTTGCCATTTGCTTTCTTCAGCTATGTTAGCATTGGTCCTTAAGTAAGTCAAAAAGAATGCAAAAGAAGGAGGGGGGGACAGAATAATGAGGCAGTCATGTAAATATGGCCTTTAAATAGCTATGATGTCAGATTGTTTCTGAAGAAAATTGTCTCAGGAACTAAGCTCTGAGTGACTTTTTTTAAAATGAAAAAGTGCTGTGAGTGTATTGATTCATTTTATGTGGTTACTTTCAATATAAAATATCTTAATTTTGTTTTGTTTTTCATCGGAAGTAGTGTTGTTTCATAGTTGTAGCTTATGTTAAACAAAATCTGGTACCATATGCAAAGTGATACACCTGTCTCATGCCTTCTTATTAAATGATGCATGCTTTCCTTTAGCAAATACAGCAGTTAAATATCACACAGCTTAAGAATTTCTAATTAAAATATCTCCATGTGTCAGCATATTGGTAATGTATTATTTTAATCCATTTATTTTGTTTATGAAACAGTGACATATGTTTAGATTGTGAAATATATGAGCCTTAAAAATCACTTTATTGAAGAAAATTAATTCCTACAATACTGTCTCAGTAATGTGTTCACTCACCCAGTCAGTTACTGGCGGTGCTGCCAGTCTTAATGTTGTGTAGACACACCAGTTTCATCCACATAACAGTCTTGGAAGGAAGCATAGCAGTTTCTTTTTTTAGTTTCAAATAATAGGATTCTTCTTTTGTGATTTTTTTTCTTATTAATTCAAACATGTCTCTCTCAACACTTTTTGTTGCCTTAAAAAAATTACCATGAAGGATTGGGCTGAGTATATGTATAAGAGATTCTGAAAGACCAATCAAAATTAAAACAAGCTAGTTACCTTTTCAAAGTTAGACATAGTAATTTGTTTGTCAGCAGGGAGATGTTTGGGTCAGCCTTGAGATAAAGTGACTGTCAGCAGTTATTCCTACAAGACAAGTAATTTCACTCAATGTATTACTGACAGATTGCTCACATCTCTGAGTCACCAGAGAAAACAAACTTAATATTGTTACAGGCAGAGTTTCTGTCTTCATTAGCTTCAGAGAATGATTTTTATCTAGCATTCAAAGCTCACCAAGCTTTAGTTGGAACATATTTTAACAGGCTAGTTCTTATAATGATAGTATGGGTAGTAGTAGCCTAAATAGAAGAATTGCATATGAAAATTCAAAAATATCGATATAAATATAGTTTCACTTTTACTTGATGGGCATTATGTGTAGTTTATGGGAGATTTGAGGAAAGGAATATAATTAGAGTCTTAAAGCACTAAGAAAACCTGTCAACCATAAGTTATTCTTGAATGAAACTATTAAAGTCTTGCCAAGTTTGTAAAGATGGAACAGAACAATTGAAGTTTTTGCAAAAGTGAATACAAGCACATATTTTCTTGAAATGATGTTGTCAAGTTCCATGCTACAAATGGAAAGCAAGGAAGTCCCCATCAACATTGGGAATGCCCTATTTCTATTTCAGTTCCAGCCTGGATTGTTATGATATTGTATTTAGAGGCTCTGCACTGTGGTACTCTGTCTTATTTGCAATTGCAAGCATGCCTCAGTGCTGTGGGGGAATGGGAGGGAGAGTTAGCTTTGCTGGGCGGGCTTGAGAGGTTCTGATTTCTAATAGAGAAGAGTGATGAATAAGGAGTTGATTAAAGTGACCTATTACTGGCTACCCAATGGAGAAAGAGGAATGCATTGATTCAAAGCTTGTTTTGAGGATGCCAGCCCTGGGGCTGTGCTTCGAGGGAAATACTTGCTTGTCTCTTAATCAACCTTCACTCACCTCTCTGGCTCTTTCTTGACTTTTAAGAGAGTGGTAGAACTTGGGAGGACCTTTATGGATGGGCTTAGATGAGCCAGGGGCTAAAAGAATGAGCTCCATTTATGAGACTAGAACCTTGGCTTAGAGTTTTCACTATTACTTGTGATGTTATCTTGCACTGTTCTCAAAATGCCTCTTTTTTCCTTGTAAAAAGGGCATAATATATTCTCGGAGTTGTTGTGAATAGTAAATGTAGTAATAAGGCATGGGTTAGATTTCTGTGAATGTTCCCCTGAATAGGTAACAATTTTCCGATATCCCAATAAACATTGGTTCTACTCTAGATTTGCTGCCTGAAGTACTTCTGATGGTGGCTCTAACGTTCTAGAGAGTTCGTCACTGAATTCAGGGATTTTTGTCTCTTGTTTACTGTGGAATCCTTAGCATTGCCTGGCATAGTATTTGGTAAACTGAATAAATTAATGGGTTTCATTTTTGGTGGCCATCTGAGACCCAAACTTCTTTGAAAACTTTTTTTTGGGGGGTGGGGGAGGGGTATTTGGTCAAGTGCTCTGTCTGTAGGAGGTATTATTTTGTGTAAACAACTTTTCAGTTCTAGGTAGGCTTCTTAGAAAAAATTGCAAGTACAGTTTGAATCCTGATGGAGACTAAAGAAATGAAGTAAATTAAAGAAGGCTGCAGACCAGGAACAATTCCTAAAGCTTGGAGATCTGGCTTGTAATTAACCGGTGAAGCAGAGGTTTATACCCACTCACAAATTAAAACATTGGGTAAACTGGAGTCTCGTTTGGAAATTTGCTTTTCATTTGGTTTTAAGGTAATACCTAAAAATGGAGAGAGTTGACTCTTCTCACAAAAGCTCTTTTAATCACTGTGCTTAAGTTATTTGATTGGTGGGATATTCAGCTACATTGAAAATCAGTGTGCTACTCTATCTTTCCTAATGTAAGATTTCCACCAATAGTTATTTAGCTCTGAGAAAAAAGAAAAGAAAAAGGAAGAACTCCCAAATCAAAGTCATTTAGCTCTAGCCTGACCAATTAATCCACTCAAAAAGCAGCTCCAAGGGTGTGCATACCTGAACTTGTATTTAAATAGACTTCTTATAAAAGGCAATAGTTTCGAAAATAATGACATGTATTTCTGTTCCCATTTTACCAAACTGAAGTTTTAAAGTATTTTTGGTTGATATTGTATATCATATCTGCACGTGTTTTTGTTGCAATGAGCTACCTTGAATTCAGAGAGATGAAGCATTAGAAAGTGTGAAAGCAAAACATTCTAATGTTTTAGAAAATGTTTCACTCCAATTTCCGATCATGGAGTAAGTCACGATATTCAACACTTAGGAAATTTATGTCAGAATAAGATATGATAACACATTTGACCTATCAGGTAATAGAATGGACTGAGCAGGACAAAAATATTTTAAATGATATTTTAATTAAAAGAGGTTGAGAAGCTACAATTGGATGGTTTCTCCTCACTTCTGACCACTAGAACTAGCACTTAGTTATTACTACTCTGCCAGTTCCCCCTTGATGTTTTATTTGAGAAAGTTCACGTGCTACAGGTGTGCATGTTTGTGCAAATCCACCTAAATTGCAAATTTAGGGGAAAGTTGTAATGGCTTAAACTCTCTGTGCTGATTTGAAAGCATCTTGCTTTCTTTTAGCTGTTCTAGATTATAAGGATTAGAATAATGACTGGATTCTCTTACATATCTTCCAGACTTAAATGGTATTAATGAAGGATTCTTTTCTCAATTAAATACAAATAAACAAGCACTAAACATCTACTGAGTACTCTGTATTGGTTGCTATGTGGATTAAAAAAAATAAGTGTGTAGTCCCTTCTTTTATCCTTCTCTTATAATTGATGACAGCAGTAGAGTCATCTTGAGTCAAATTGAGAGAAACTAATTTAACTCTTCCCCCCCCAGTTTTATAGACATGAATTATTTTATATTAATAACCATTCAGTGCAGATTTAGCTAAGTTTTTACACCTGCATTTAATGAACTAAAAAAATGGAAGCAACAACAGCCAAATAAATTTTCCAAGGCCTCTACACTCATGGTCATTTGATGAAGCAAAGATTCAAACTAGAATTCTTAGTTTTCAGTAAATTGCCATAATAGTTCATTTCATACTGTGTATTTCTCTTATAATACCAGCTATAATATCTGTAACCAACAGGTTATAGGTTGTTACAATATCTACACTAACCTAGACCATGATCTTTGGTATCCTCTTATCAGCAATCTCCCTGGAGCTATTTTGACTTGGAGCAGAACAAACTAAAACAAAAGTAAATAAGTGATAGATATGTATCAAACATTTTTTTGCTTATAATATACCCATGTATTTAGCTATCTCAAATGTCACAAAGTGAAAGCATACAGTGCTCATTTGAAGCTAGTTTTGAAATATAGTTGCTTTTCACCTACAAATTCTATTTTTAGGATAAATATCAAGTATTGATTCTAATTCACCTATTCATTTAAATTAAAGAAGGAATTCGGTATTACATCTTTTTTTTAATTCTTCATGCTTGAAATTACACTTGTTAGCTTTGAATGTGACTGCTAAAATAACTTGACACATATTGTTTCATTAGAGTTGTGTTCAAATCTGTATTTAAGACAGTTTATAAATGATCATGCTTAGGACATTTGGAAAAAAAGCTGCAAACTGTTTGCTTCCAGCCATATGACATTCTAGAAAAGGCAAAACTATGGAGATTTAAAATATTAGTGGTTGCCACGGGTTGGGAAAGGGAAGAGGGATGAAAAGGTGGAGCGCAGAGGACGTTTAGGGTAGTCAAAATATCCTGTGTGAAAGTAGAGAGGTAGATACATGTCATCATACATTTGTCCAAACATATAGAATATGCGACACCAAGAGTGAGCCCTGTCATATGCTGTGGACATCAGGGGATAGTGACGCGTCATTGTAGGCTCAGTTCTAGCAAATGTGCCAGTCAGGTGGGTGGGAACCGGTTGTTGATAATGGGGGAGACTGTACGTGAATGGAAACAAGGGGTATATAGAAAATCTCTGTGACCTCCTCTGAACTTTGCTGTGAGCCTAAAAGTTCTAAAAGAATAAAGTCTTCAAAAAAAGTTTGCAAGAAAATGTAAACATAATAAATTGAATTAATTATTCACCAAATATTTAGTTAGTGCCCATTATACATCAGGCGTTCTAGACAGTGGTCTTCAACCAGGGGCAGTTCCTTCCACTCCAAGGATGTGATTAATAAGGTCTGGAGGTATTTTTTATGGTTATGACTGATGGAGGGGATTACTACTGGCATCTAGTGGGTGGAGGGCAAGGATGCTTCTGAACGCTCTGCAGTGTGCAGGTCAGCCGCCCAGAACTACCCAGCCCAAGATGGCAATAGTGCTGAAGCTGAGAAAACCTATTTTAGATACTGTGGAAATATCAATGGATAAAGCAGAGTCCCTGCCCTCACAGAGTTTGCAGTCTAGTGGGGGAAATTGAAAAAAGGGAAAGGAATATATGGTAAAGAAGTGGGACTTCAAATCTCACTTGTTTCAACAGAAATTTCCCCACCTACCATCTACCTACCCACCTGAATCTCAATGAACAGATTTAAAACATCAAGACCCACTTGACTGTTTACCCTTAGTTCTTTGATCTTTAAAACTAGAACTTTTATTTTAGCCAGTCACTTCCGGCTAGAGCAGTCACAACTCTCCTCTGTAGTCTAAAGCACACCATGTACTCAAGCTTTCAATAAGGGAATATTATTTCTGACTTTAATTGTATAAGTCTATCTTTCAGAGTCAAGTAAATATGAGATTTGGTGAGAACCTGGGAGTTGCTCATTAGTTTTTACAGAATGCTATCTACTGAGATCCCATAGGATAAATGGAATCATTCTTGTCAGGGAACCTATACTTAATGTATAAATTGGATATTACAAAGGAAGCCAGAATTTCTTTCCAAAACAAAACAGAAAACAAATATAGGAGTCAAATGAATATTATATATGTATACATACATATAGACATATATGTATATACATACATATGTATCTAGACACACATATATAGTACCTGTTTTATAGCCTTTTACAGTTTAAAAAACAATGTATATTTAACCTTTGTATTAAATGTGTCCTAGTATTTTTCCCATATTTCAGAGGAAGAAAGTGAAGCTCAGATGAGTTAAGTGACTTGAACCACATTTCTCACCTAGTAAACAAAAGAGGACTATAGTAGATGATTTAGGTGTCTTTTAAGTGTTACCTCTTGGCCAGGACTCTGCATTAAACTTTGTTGACTGGTATGTAGGAAGCCCAGTCATTTAGAAGCTTTCTTGCATAACTTATTCCTCTCTTATTGTAACATTCAAGTGAATTAAAGGTAACTTAATTAACTTATGAAAGGGAAAAATGTCAATGTCAACATGACGTTCTGAGGATCCCAAAAAGTTCACATATTTTTCAGATTTTCATCTAGCTGTCCAGAAGAAACTCCACACCTAAGAGACTTTAACGAGGATAAGAACTACTATGATAAAAGCTGTCTTGTCTTTTTCCGTAGCTTCCGTAAGGAAAATGCTTAGAATGTTATTGCTGAATGCCAGAGCCCTATTCTTTTGAGAGTTTCTGAGGCTGTCTTGTAATTTCAAAGTTTTGATGAGTCTCCTGGAATAGCTGGGGAGTTGTGTCCTTGCCCACCCCCAGCCCGGACTGCCCTCCGAGCATGTTCAGCAGGTTGCATGCCAGCAGATGAAGCAGATGTTCGACCATACTGGACTGGAACGCCTGCTGCATCCGGAGCTGGGTATTCCTCTTGACATCTGGCCGTGGCTGGGTCGGGATGCCTGCCTCGGGCCAGGAGGCTGTGGGAGCTGTGGGGCAGAGAGCACAGAGTCTTTGCTGCTCTTTAAGCGATTAGTGCACTGAAGCAGCAATAATGTTGAATTATCGCTTGGCTGCCTTCTTCTCAGGAATCTTGGGACAATAGGAGAGTCAGAAAGGAGCATTTACAGTAAAGTCATGTTCAGAGAGACAAGACTAATTATAGAGTATTAAAGAGCTTTATTTTAAATGATTTAATTTACAAATAGCTCTGGGCAGTGTTTGAAACTTTTTAGAACCATAAACCCAGTAGCTTAAGGAGACTTCTAATTTAAAGTGGCTAGTATAGAAGCATATTATTTCAGCAATTGTCCAGTTTTAGAGGTTGGTCAAGTTATGCTACAGAAGACATAGCAGCTGGTAAAAAGAGAAAATATACGAATACTTGAAGCTGCTAGGGAAAATGTCTCTAACTTGAGGGGAAGGAAGACTTTTAGGTAAGAGACTGGCTGAATTATGCGCTGGCTTTTACTGTTTCACTTTATCACACTGAAAACTGGTCTGCATTTGCTACCCAGAACTGAAACCATCTGTTACACCAATTTCCTTTATGATATGTGTTATTTAAGCACAATGGATGTAGAAATGGGTAGTTTAAAATGTATTTTGCGATGAACAGTTGTCACATTATGTCGCTTTGCCTCTTATAATTTTTCATTAGTGAGACCTCTGTGCTAAAGGAAGCCTTCTTATAAACAGATTATGGCCATTTATGTTCACAGTAATGTATTGGAGAAGAACGCTGCATTGCTCTCACTTAACCTCTCATCTTCTAGGGGGTTGTCTTTAATTAACGCTGGTGAGAGGCTGACCTGAGAGGCTGTGGGAAGTGATTGAATGGCATTTTCCAAGCTCTGCTCTAGTCAGCTGGGAGACACTTTTTTAAAAAATTAGAAAGTACTATTTTTTTGAACTTCCCTCTAACTAAGCGTATTTCAATGGGCCATTTAATGCTCAAATGGACAAAGGTATTACTTCAGTCATTGAATTGTATCAAACTCCTTCTCAGAGGCCCAGTTTAAAAACTGTAGGAAAGGAGGTTTAGTATCACAGTCTCAATAGTTTATCACTTGGTCTGCTTTACAAAAAAAGCAAATAAATAAAAGCAAATCGTTTTTTTACAAGGAGAAACACTCACTGTCCCTGGAATGGAGTGTGTGCCCACACCAGTCCTCCCTGCACTGAGGCGGCCTCCAGGGTTCAGGGGCTCCAGAGCCCATGTGGGAAGAAGAAGATGCCTCTCGGCAGTGCTGCTGTTCACTTGCTCAGAACATCTTCCTCCTGTCCACAGAGGGGTTCACCCCAGGACCCAAGGGTAGTCCCTGCATAAAATATCATTATGTCATTGGCTCAGTCACAGCCCAACAGAGAGGGAAGGGAGTGAGATGGTGACAGCGAGAGAACTGCTTTGTTGAAATAGTAGCGAACTATGTGTGTACTCTGGATGGAAATGCTACACTTCCCTATCCATTTATCAGTAGTTTCCTAGTTGCAGAGCAAAATAGCCAGCCACAATTCACATATATTCAGCCAAACCCTCCTGATTTTAGACCGACCTCTGTCTACCTTTCCTGAGTATGAAACACTATTGCAAAATACAGACATACATACCTCACTATGAAACAGAAGATGACCATTTAGCATCAGGCGATGATTTGTGGCCATTTATTGAAACAACATGCCACCCTTTATTTGGCAGCTGGCTTGTTCTTTTATATGTTCTCTGTCTATACAATCACAAATGGCTCGAATGCTTCAGGAAAGTGATATTTCTTGGCTCTGTAAGACCTCCCCAGTTAAAATAGCTAAGTACCATGAGCTAATTTTCTCTGAACCTCAGTCTACTCATCTGTGAAATGGGGATAATGATACCCCCCTAGGGTTGTTGTAAAGATTAAATGAGATAATGTAAGCCAATTGCCTAGCACAGTGTCCGCTACATGGTGTATGCTCAATAAATACTCTCAATACCTCTACTTGTATCTCTCTTATTCATTCACTAGTCTAACAAATATTAATAAATTATGTACTGTGTCTCTTAGGTACATAGTATGTATGCCTGTATATCTGCTCATGTACTGATTGACCAAGATGGTTGTGTACAGGCACTTTGAAATCTTTTTGTCCTTATGTCTATGCCTGAGGACTGCTCCTGATTTCAAAACGCATGAGGCCTACTACAGCGCTCTTTAGCAAGAAGTGACAGCCAGTCAGCAATTAGGATACTTTAAAATAGACTTCCTACTAATCAAGAAACAAATGCCATGATATTGAAAGACAAGCCTTCACAACTAGACAATGAGATTGTAAAAGTCTATAGATTCCCAGAGTTAGAAAGGCTCTCAGAGGCTTTGAGGGTCAAATCCTAACTTTACTGCTGGTTCCATGAGCTTGGACAAATTAATCTTCCTGGTACCTAGATTTTATTCAATGGGATTAGGAAAAATACTTCCTCCCATAGGGAAGTTGTAAGAAATATATAATAAATGATTGTGAAAAGCGCTTACACTGTCAAGTGCTATGTAGATCTTTTGATTTTATAGTTGAAGAGACAAAGGCCAAGAGAGATGGATTAACTTGACCAAAGTGACACAGCTAGTATGCGGCCTGGGTTAGAGTGTATAGAATTGTGAGGCAACAGTGTAAATAACTAAATTTGATTGTTTCATTTATATAAATTTGGCTGAATTGAGCTGAATTAGCCAAGAGGACAGTTCATCTTATGCTCCTATCTATTCTAAGTGGAGTTGGATGGGAGATGAGTTTTAGTAAAGAGACATATTTTTTTTGCAAATGAATGTACCAATCTAATGAAGATTAGTTATAACAAAAAGGAAGTCATATTAAAAGTGTAAGACCCTGTTACAGTGCTGGTAGTAGTGACAAGTCCAGAATATATACATTTTAACATACTAAAAGAATTGATTATTTGATTAGGTCACTCATAGGTTGATTCCCTAGATGTTTGTTAAGTGTCTACTGTGTAGGAAGCACTCTTTTCTATTTGGGGCGTACTATGATGACTAGAACTTGACCCTCACACTCAGCGGGCCTACAGTCTAGTAAGCAATGTGATAATTGTTCAAGTAGATTGTTCCCAGAGTGGAAATGCTATGCGGGGAGGAAGTGTTTTGCTCTGCCTGGGTATGTAGTAGAAACCTTCATGGATAAGATGACGTAAAACTGAACCTTGAAAGAAAAGTATAAGTTTACTAGGCTTAGGGAGAAGATGCAGAATAACAGATATGCAGAGAAAAGAAAAAGCACTCCAGACAAAGAGAACATCCTGCATGTAGGTGTAGAACCAAAAGATAGCATGGCACGTTCAGAAACACCAAATAGTTGGCACAGGTTAAGTGTACAGGAGACATTGTCGGTGAGATTGGAAAGGTAATCAAGGGGTCAGATCACAGAGTGCCTTTAACACCACACGAGGGAATTTGCAATGCATGTGGTAGACATGATTTTATTCACACCATAAATGGTAAAGTGGTATAAGGTACAGTGAACAATTTTATGGTGTGATATTCCTCTATTAATTTGATCTCTAGTTTACATTTCCCATTACGCTGGATTTAATAGTTAGAGAACTATGTTTGGTAAGATTGATAGTCCCTTTAGTACAATGGTACCCTGTGGCAAGTGAGACTGTACAAATAGTGTAATGATACACGCTGAATAAACAAAACTGTTTAAGACTGAAGCAAAGCCAAGGTCCAACCACTTCCTGGGGATTTGGGGAAATCCTGTAATCTGCAGTTTATACTAAACCCAATCATATTTAGCACATTGCCTCTCAGTGAATGGGCCTTGATACTACATTTCAGCCAAATGATGAAACAAGGAGCAAGAAATCTATGAATAAAAGCTATGGTTCTTCGAATTGTTAATGCCTTGCAATTATGCCCCTTTCTGGAATAATAAAATGTTCCTTGGCAGAGGTCAGGATCTCTGCCACTGACTTATTTAACAGATCCTCTTAACATCTGTCCTGCAGACTGTTCACTTTATTAGCAGACAAGAGACCCAACAGACTTAGCCCGCTGTGTCCCTTTTTCACATTCACACAGCTGTGGATTAACTCAGACTTTCCAGAAGAGGACCAACCAGAAGGGATAGTAATATTATTGGCTGATTCTAAAAAGATGGGGAAAAAGAGCAGAAACAAATGTTGCCCTAGTACAATTCAGTGTTTTTAGGGTGACAATTACCAGTCTGTTTTAAAAAGGAATAAAAGCAGCTATTCCACTAAAAAAGGAAAGTCTATTCATATCTGTGTGGGAACCTAATCAGGCTCTTGTTTCCAATGACGATGACTCCACAGTCACACCAGGTCTGTGACAAGAATGCTCCTTTTGTACGCCGATAATGTGGAAACGATAAAATTTCCTTTAAGAGACATATGTGTTTACATCATGAGATGTGTTATTTGACAAAATGCTTTGTTCTCCTCATATTTTCCATGCAGAGTTTCATGCTGGGTTGTTGGGCTAGAAATCTTTGATTAACTAGAATTAGTTGCTGAAATAAAATAGACACTTTTGTTTTATGATTCATCTTGCTGAGCTGTAAATTATAGTAAGACATAAGGAGTGACAGAAAGAAGTGCTGATTTGAACCTCTGACCCACGACAGACACAAAAACATAAGATTATTCCTTCAAAGAGCTGCATAGAGACATAAATATTCCATGGTCCACTTGGAATTATGCCCTCTTAACAAACTAAAGCTGTGATTTTACATCATGTAATAAGCATTTTCTAGGGGTGTTATGGTAGACGTAGAGGAGATACTAAGATTCAGAAAAATCCTCTCAGATTAGAATTTTAAATGCTTAAAGATTTTTCTCTGTCCAACAAAGGACAACTAAAAATAGAAATAAAACAAAGTTCCTGTTCCTTAAATGAATAGCTGAGGGTGGGCTCCCTTTTTCCAGAGGAAAAAATCTCAAGACTTTCTCAAAGCCGCGTTGGCCCTCGGTGTGAACATCTTATTTCTGTGGACCCACAGCCTATGGGCACAGCCCAAAGGAGTGCACTGAGGGGGGAGGCATTACCACATCAGAACAGAAACTCTGGTAGCCCCAATACTTCCTGTATTGCAGGGATTGGTGTCCCTTCTGCTCATGATTTTTAACAATTATTATTATTATTATTTTTAGAGACAGGGTCTTGCTCTCTTGTCCACGCTGAAGTGCAGTGTTGCGATCATAACTTACCTCAGCCTTGAACTCCTAGGTACAAGTTATCCTCCCACCTCAGCCTCCCAAACAGCGTGCCACCACACCCAGTTAATTTGTTAACTTTTTTGTCTCATTTTGTTGCCCAGGCCCTCAAACTCTTGGGCACAAGTAATCCTTCTACCTCAGCCTCCTAAGTAGCAGGGGCTACAGGAGTATCACTATGTTGCATCTCACCCAGCTATTTCTTAACTTTTAGTTGACAAAGGACCTCTTTTGGGGCTCCACTGTGAGCCAAGCCTACCGAACTGCCTTTAATCAAAATTAACTGTTCCCAGTGATGGTGTTTTAGTAGTCATTTGTAAATGCTTCCATTATACGATTTATCATATTATGTTTTTCTCCCTGTCTTCTTCCTATCTGTGTTGTAAGACAGTATCTCTTTGCCATCCTGAAAGACAGGATCTTTTCTTCAGCTTTGTATTTCTAATACATTTTTTTTTGCCAAATTAAATAAAAATGCAAATGAATAATTGTTTTCCTGAATAAGATCTTTGTAGCATCTTCTGTTAAAGAGAATGTACCTATAAAACAAGAGCTTACAAGAGTCTTTATGGTTCACTTCTGTTTAGGTGTGTTAACTCATTTATCCCATATAACAATTTATCCCATATAACAATCATTATCCCCATTTTATAGATGTGGAAATTGAAGGCCCAGAGAGATTAAATAACTTGCCCAAGATCGCACAGTTAACAGTGGTTCACTGCGTTCTGTGTCTCAAAGCGACTTATAAGGCTTTATTTTTCTAAATTTTTCTTCAGTCCTTCTAGTCACCATTACCTGCTTATTCTGCTGTAGGAATTTTTCAAGGTGGATTATTGTGATATGTTATCAATATAATATCTAGTGATGATAAAGCATATTGTATGCTTATTTGTGCACTATTTGAATGATTTTTACTATGGCTTCCATGTCTAAGGTATCATTCCTTTCTGCTAATTAGAGAATAAGCCATGGGTATTACTGTGGGATACAGATGGCATATTTACATACTGCGAAATGTGCTGAAGTTCTCCAATTGACAATACTAATAATTTGCAGTTTAGAGAGTGATGGTTAGTAGAGTTGCCTTGAAATAAGGTGAACATTATTTGAATTTTTAAGAGTACAGAAGAAAATATAAGAAGAAAGTAAGAAGAGGGTATTTTATATTATTTCTTGCCTAGTCTACCTGATCACTTAAAAGCAAATACAAAACACTTCCTTATCTCTCCATATTTATAAAAAATGTATATTTTACTTTAGTGTTAATATGAAATTGATGTTTAGTAAATCTATATATTTCATCATAGATATGAATTTTGTTCATTAGCACGATTCTTGTATTCAGTCTTCCAAAGTCTGCTGAAAAATTAAAAACCAAGTTCAGTTTAAAAACAGCAAAACATTTTCATGTAATAAACATGTTCATTTCCAAGTAGCAATATTTGTTCTGTTCAATGATTAAGTGAAAAAGTAGTATTCAGATAATATTATACTTTCATGCCATTTTGTTTTCTCAAATACATTTTTAACAATTTAAATAAAATCTTTTTTTTCCCCAGCATAGTTACCCACATTTTCCTCGTTCTGTGTTGTTTTGGAAGCTTTATTATGGATGGAAATAGAAGGGCATAGAAGCTGGGCAATGTAGAATATTTTTCAAGCAACAGCATCTGGTTCCTTGGCAGTCATCACGGGCCAAGTCAAGGCAGCCCTGGCACATCTCCAGATTCTTATGTGGGTATTGCTGAGGGATTTCCAGGTCTGCCATGTTGTTTTAATGGTGTTTCCTAGAAACCCAGAAACTCAGAATGGCATCCAAAGTCCGTTTCATAGCATATAAGGTCTGCAAGATCTGGTCCCCTTGCTATCTCTCTGACACCTGACATATGGTGCCCTTTGCCCAGCTCACTCTGCCCCGGTGACACTGGTCTCTCTGTGTTGTTCCTCAGACATTCCAAGAACAAGCACACCATTGCCACAGGACTTCCCCCCATACTTGGCCCCTGCCTGGATGATAATGACAAGCCATACTCCCTCACTTCATTCAGATCCCTATTCAAATGTCCTTTTCTCTGAGTTTTCTTCATCGCTCTGTATTTAAGCCCTCCATTCCACCCCATGCTCACATACCTGGCCACTTTGCATTTCATAGCACATGCCACCACCACAGTTACATATCTATGTGCTTATTTGTCTGCCTGAAACTATACTGTAAAATAATGGTAAACTAACATCTATTCATTTACTAAAAATACATTTGTGAACTCAGCACTCATACTCAAAACTGTATGCACATTAGGAACTTCTTATCACTACTAGTTTGTGGGAAATAATGCTTAGTTTTCAAATCTAATTTTCTGGATTCATTGATGCGTTTTTGTATTTTATTGGTAGAGTCAAGGTGCACCTGTCTAAAGTGTATCTGATGAGTCATGGCTTTGTGGGCTAGAGTTAAAGGAGTATTACAAATGCAAGCTGTACCACTTGGAGCAAATTCAGAGAAATGGATCTCTTCAGCATGGCCTGCACAGCTTGTAGAAACAAGAGGAAAACAGATTCATTCCCATAGTGCTGATTTCCAACTGCCCTCATTATCACCCCTTTGAATATCTTGCTTCAAGAACTAAATAGCTAATTGTTTCAATAACTAAACTTTTATTTCTGTAAACAAGGCATTGCATTTTTACATATTGCCCTGAAAGAGAAGTACTTGGAAGAATCAAAGGGAGATTCAGTATTTCTTGTTAAAATTATCGGGAGTTGCATTGTTTATTCTTAGTTATTAGCAATATGTTCAGTAAGGGATTGCGCTTCTGAATGCAATCCAATATAATTGGTGCAATTGGAGAATGAATTCCAGCTTACTTTTGTAGCAGAGGAATGGGTTGTCTGTTACCTGATTTTTTTTTTTTTCAAGTTTCTTGGAATAAGGGTAAGACCTTTGATCTGAGCCGCCCTCCAATTCTCTTTCCCTTTCATAGCTCCTCCTCTCCTCAACACCCAACACATTCCCCGCTCCATTAGCACAATGAGTGACGTCAGAGGAGCAAACTACCCAGTGCTTGGGAAAATAGGCAAGAGGACCGCTAGCCAGGGAAACTCTTCTTTCAATTTATTTTTCTTTACTTGACATTCTTGAGCTGGTTGCAGGGGATAATGAAAGGAATTAAACAGGTCCTGGTTCTCATGGCTTACAGTCAATGCTTGTTCCATTTTCCTTTTGGTTGTTGTGCAACGGCGATTGACAAAAGTCTCAAAGGGGGTGAAAATAGGTCTGCTCTCACCTGAGACAAATTTTCAGACTTTTGTTTGTATTTGCATAAACTTTAATTTTAAAAATCTGAAAACAACATGATTATAATAACCTTAACCTAATTACTATGGTTGTATTTTAAAATATGTACATTTTAAAAAATATTAAAATAAAATTCCACAGCATAAATCATTCTCTGGTGCCCAAGGATTACTTTACAATTACATTTAAGATACATTTCTTTTAATACAAGGAGAATGGTACAAAAGCATTCCTTTCATGAAATCTAAACCCGAAGCTGGGCTAGAACATACAATATCTATTTGTAGTAAGTTCTTGAAGAGAACAAAGTATAAGGAGAAGTGAGTGTGCATGACCAGTGGATAGGGACAGTAGGGAGTCCGGATTCTGGATTTTATTCTACCTACTGCTCACCAGCTGATATTTTTAGGAAAATCGCTTTCCTTTCCTAGATATGAGTTGGGTTCTTTTTTGTTTTTTCCTGTAAAACAAAGAGATTGAATTAGATGATATTCACAGTACTTTCTTCTGCCAATATGATGTTTTCTGGTATCTCTTTGCAAGAAAATCAGTGTATTACATGGTGCACCCATATGCTTGTAACTTTCAGAAGACAGAAGCAAAGAGTGATGACCTCCATCTCTGGAGTTCCTTTTGGGGAGAGTGTGAGGAAAGATATACTAAGGAAAGAATGTGGTCAGAAATGATAGCAGTTCCAGGAAGATGGAGGCACTGGAAATGAACGGTGTTAGTGGTCAGTGTCAACAGAACTTCTGTTAAATACCAGGCATTATGTTAGGTGCTAGGGACATAAAGATAAATAAGACTCAGTCTTTCCCATAAGGAGTTCAGAATTTGGTGGGAGAGAAAGATATGAAAAAAATTCCATAAATTGCGTGAAGATAAAGATGAGATATGGTGTGAGTACAAAGGAGGTAGTGGTTAGAAAAGACTTCAAGGAGAATGATTTTTTGAGTTGAGACTCAAATAAAATGAATAGACTTGTGACAAACAGGTAGAGTCAATAAGAAAGGGAAAATAGTGCAATAGAAAAATATGGGCTCGGTGGCTCAGCCTGTAATCCTGCGCCTTGGGAGGCTGAGGTGAGTGGATTGCCAGAGCCCGCGGGTTTGAGACCAGCCTGGGCAACTTGGCGAGACCTCATCTCTACAATAAATCGAAAAATTAGCCGGGCATGGTAGCACGCGCCTGTAGTTCCAGCTACTTGGAAGGCTGAGGCGGAAGGATCGCCGGAGCCCAGCAGGTCGAGGCAGCGGTGGCTGGGAGCGGCCACTGCACTCCAGTCTGGGTGACAGAGTGAGACTCCAGCTCAAAAAAAAAAAAAAAAAGAAAAAGAAAAAGAAAAGAAAAATATGGGGGCAAGGAGATTGACTTGGAAATTAACCTAGTGTGTAGAAATGAGAGTAGTAGTTCTTCCCCTATTCCTTCTCTCACATCTCAGCCAGTTTTC
>CAUYQG010076255.1:0-10444 GCA_963574415.1 Tarsius wallacei | reverse complement strand
GCCTTGGCCTGCTGGGCTCTGGCGATCCTTCCGCCTCAGCCTTCCGAGTAGCTGAAACTACAGGAGCACACTACCACGCCCGGCTAATTTTTTTGATTTATTGTAGAGATGAGGTCTCACCAAGTTGCCCAGGCGGGTCTCGAACCCTCGGGCTCAGGCAATCCACTCATCTCAGCCTCCCAACGGCGGGATTACAGGCTGAGCCACCGAGCCTGGCATGGGCAAGAGTCTTGACTGTGGTTTCCATTGGAAGGAACAGGTGAGGCAGGGTAAGCAGGTTTCGGATTAACTAGTTTGCCTAATTTCAGCAGACTCTGGGGTATAGGGGCTGTCTCCAGTTGTATGGTACCTGGTCCTAGGATGATTAGGGCAAGGGAATATGGCCCAGAATGTGAAACCAATAGAGGAGGTGGGGGGAGGAATCTGATTGCTTAGTATGCATAGGAAAATCTCACAAGCAAGCCATTTATTCTCTCTGGAAATAGCTAACCCTGGGAGGGGCAGTATCTTCAGGGTCAACAAGGCCTTGGATATCAAAATATAAAAAACATATATCCCATCATTCTGACTAGTTATTTCTGGGTGATGGGTACATAGTAAGGCCAGCGAAGCCCATAGCCATATGCCTTCCTTTGCTGTAAAATGGGTCCCCTGGTCCCCACGGTTGTGTGGGACAGTATGCCAAAGTATGGCACCTGCAGGTTACCAGATGGTGGTGCTAGCAGAGATACTTGGAAAGGAAAAGCAACCCCATATCTGAACATAATAAGCTTTAAAAAATGAATGTCTTACTTCTCCAGAGTGAGAGGGGTTTGATTAATGTCTTAGACCTGCTACCTGGTGGCCATGGCTGATCTCTCTGAAGACAGGTGCCATATTCATCTCGTAGTTGGACACTTAGCAGTGGCAGACCCTCTAGGAACCTTGGTGGACCCATGTTGTTAAACTTGTGCAAGGTCCCCATCCCTGCCACCGTGGTCACTTTGTTCATGGGTCCATTGTACAAACTGTGAGGGCATTAGACAATAAGCCCCACTGAAGATAGAATTTCTCATTATTTCTTGTGTAACCGGCATAATGCCTTTTACATAGTGGTTACTCAATGAATATTTTTTAGTTCAATTTCTTTATTCAACAAACATTTACTGAACTTCTACAATGTGATAGGTTAAGAATACCAGCTAGAAGTATCTGTCTTGTGTTGCAGTTTGAGTTCTCTGGAAGCAGACACTGAGAAGGAGTTTGGGGTGCAAGATGTTTAAAGAATGGGAAGAGGCTGAAGTCACTCTGCAATGCAGGCCTAACAGAGTATTGGTCAACCCAGCAGGAAGCTCTTGGGCCAAGATAGCCATCCCTTTACATACACTCATCCTTTTAGCCTAGATGCAGGCTGCCTTGGACAGGGCACGATAGGTGAGGCTGACCCTGAAGGAGCTGACAGCTGGAGACCATCCGCTGACCTCACTCCCCACAACTGGGCAGAAAGTTCTTCCTTGAAGGAAGACCTAAATAGAACATCTCTGTGTCTACCAATCTACCTCTTGCTATACACAGATACAGATCCAAGTCTCCATATACTTTCAGGGACCCACTCCTCTATGGCTCCAGTGAGCCTCTCTTCCTGAGGGAGATAGAGGAAGGAAATTATTGGGATGAACCGCAGCTCCTGCCACTACAATTGGTCTGTAACTGATACTCATCCTTTCCTTCCTCCGCTATGCATTCTGGATGCTCCTCAACCTCAGCTTCTACCTTTGCTGAGTTTGTCTCCGCTGGTTATATGATTCAGACCCTTATCTCTAGAGTTTAGCACATGGGACACTTTTTAGGGAGAGTTCTTGGTATCAGTATCTGTGTGGGAAGTGAAGGAAAGAAGGACTGGACAGAGGGAGAAGTTGGGACACATCACAATAGATTTCACCTGACACAACAGGGAGCTCTGAAGCTGGGCTCCCTTTCAGAGCTGTCTTAGTTGGGGTGAAAGGACCAGGCTTTTATGACCTCCGCATACACCTCTCATTGGATACAGGCTGCTCTGGGAGATTGAGTGTGATGCTGGGTGCGATGGCTTTCTTTAGCCAAGGTCAATTCCCATAAAGGGCTGACAGCTGAGACAGGCAACAGTGCCAGCAGCACTCCCAGAGCTGGGGCAAAAGTCCTTCAGTTCTGGAGCGAGTATCAGAGACGCCAGCCACAAACCCCATCTGTGTCCAGATCTCAGCTCTTGTCTCTCTTCCTTCTCTAGTTCCTCCTCAGAATTGTTCCTTACTGACTCCTCATTCCAGAATTTTTTTTTTTTTTTTTTGATTGTGGTAAAATACATGTAACATAAAATTTGCCATTTTAATTATTTTTGGTGTGGTGGTGGTGTTGTTTTGTTTTGCTGAATCAGGGTCTCACTCTGTTGCTCAGGCTGGAGTGCAGCTCACCACAGTCTCAACCTCCTGGGCTCAGGTGATCCTTCCACCTCAGTTTCCTGAGTAGCTGGCTAATTTTTTTTTTTTTTGTAGAGATTAGGTCTTGCTATCTGATCCTCCTGCCTTGGTCTGTCAAAGTGCTGGGATTACAGGCAAGAGCCATTGTACCAGGCACCATTTTATCCATTTTTAAGTGTACACTTCAGTAGTGTTAAGTATATTCACATTATTGTGAAACAGATCTCTAGAACTTTTTTTTATCTTGCAAATCCAAAACTCTACCAATTAACAGCAACTCCTTGTACCACTTCCCTCCAGATTCTGGCAATCACCATTCTACTTTCTGTCTCCATATTTTAGCCACTCTAGGTACTTCATATAAGTGAGATGATACAGTATTTCCCTTTTTGAGACTGACTTGTTTACTTAGCACAATGTCCTGAGGGTTCATGTGTTAAAATTTCCTTTCCTTTTAAAACTGAATATTACTCTATGGTATGTAGGTACCACATTTTATTTATATGTTCACCCATCAATGGACACTTGAGTGATTTCCACCTTTTGGCTATTGTGAATAATGTTGCTATGAACATGAATATACAAATATCTCTTCAAGACCTTGTTTTCAATTCTTTTGGATATATACTCAAATCTTTTTTTTTTTTTTTATCCAAGATAGGTTTCTTTTCCAAAATGGATTTCTCTCTCATTGGCTTAATTTTTTCTAGGCCCAGATAGATGTAAGGGTGAGCTACCTACTATCTCCTTAGAAAGGCAAGTCTGATAAATCAGAACACTCTGGTTGGGTCAGGTTGATGGATATAAAACCTGGTTTATGATTAATTTAGAGCCAATGTATGCTGTCCAGTAGTTTTTGTTTTTGTTGTTTTTTTCTACCAAAGGGGAATAACCCATCTGTAAAGGAAATTTCTCACATGGTGCTTGAACCTACTTCACCTTTTGTTGTCCCAACCACCAAGGTTAGTTAATCACAAACAAGACTTTGAAAAACAGCTCTATGACTTAAGAAAATAAAGCAAAAAGGCAGGCAGGTGGCCAGCTCATTAAACCATACTGAAGAGGGTATCTTTGGGGTGATGAGGGGAGAGCAGAGGCTGGCAAGGAAGAGGGAGATACTGGGTGGGAAAGTGAGCAGACTTTAAGAACATTTTGCCAAGAATCTAATAGCACATCATTTTGTTGGCCTGGTTGGAGACTTAAGCTAAGTAATACCAGAGATTTCAAACAGCAAAAAATGAAAAGTGAGTTCTTTATAAATTTTTAAAGCAACTCAGGCTTCTGGTCTGAGACAGAAACTTCAGGGTTCATGTCTTCTGTTTTTGTTAAGGTCAAACCTAATCAGCATGACTCAACCCAAAAGTTAAAAGCAGTGGCAGATCGTTTGAGCTTTACTTCACCATAGGTAGCCAGCTGGAATGGGAAAGTGATCAAAGTAAACTTAAAAACTCAGAATTCACTTTCTTAAGGAAATTCTCAACTCTGAAATTCACCCACACAGAGTTATGTGCAAGTGAATATATTAACGGCAAAGTGTATGCATGCTTCCTAAAATAGCAGAATTGTACAATGGGTTATTGGGAAGGAAGCTAAAAAAAATAAATAACAGAAAGATCTTATACCACAAAAGACTCAATTATTTTTTTTCGGAGATGGAGTCTCACCCTGTCATTCAGGCTGGGATGCAGTGGTACAATCCTTCCGCTGTATCTGTTCTCAGTTTTATGCCATGATTCGGTGCCCTAGATGATTTGCCTGATGTTCATTTCAACAAGGAAAAGAAACTGGCAAAGAACATTACAAAACAAACAAACAAAAACCCAGTACATCTCTGACTTTCTCTATAGTTCTCCTTTTAAACAGTGGCCTCACCATGGACAAATTTAAAACTCCCTTTCCTTACTCCCTTTAGCAAGATGAGATCAACTGTAATTTTCTTTTCTTTTCTTTTTTTTTTTGAGTTGGAGTCTCACTCTGTCACCCAGACTGGAGTGCAGTGGCCGCTCCCGGCCACCGTAGCCTCGACCTGCTGGGCTCTGGTGATCCTTCCGCCTCAGCCTTCCAAGCAGCTGAAACTACAGGCATGCGCTACCATGCCCAGCAAATTTTTTTATTTATTGTAGAGATGAGGTCTTGCCAAGTTGCCCAGGCGGGTCTCGAACCTGCGGGCTCAGGCAATCCACTCACCTCAGCCTCCCAAAATGCTGGGATCACAGGCTGAGCCACCAGCTCATGTGTAACTTTCAAAAGAAGCTACACTAGTAAACAAAGGAAATATCAAAAGCAAGAAAAGAAAAAATCCATGCTGAAAAATACAGATTTCTGAGTTTCTGATCCTATAAAATCTTTCCAGCTTACTGAGATAGCTGGTCCTGATCTGACACCCTACTCAAGCAATTTCCTCATTTAATTTTTCTGCCCCTTCTCCTTTGGCTCCTATATTTGCACCCACCCAGAAGAGGATCCTAGTTATCTAGAACTTCAAGGAAAAAGTGAATGAAAGGCAAGTGAGGTTGGTGGCCTGGATCAATATGAGTAATGCACATTTGACACGTACATCTCCAGGTAGCTTCAAGACAGAAAAGCTTCCCCCGCCCTAGGAAATTGTTAAGGGTTTCCCAGAGTAACAGTTTGTGGTCATACCCAATTTAAAATATCTATTACCCAAGAGTCTAATGAAATTCCACAGCCTCGCTTGAGTCCTGGAGACTTAATCTTAGCCTTTAAATCAAATTCCATTTGTACGAAAAGTAATTTTTAGCATGGAAGTTGTAGCTGTCTTTGATATAAAATTGTATCCTTCACTTTTCACTTTCAAAACTCCCCACAGCTGACATAAACCATCTAGATTTATTTTTAGACATCTCAAAAAAGCCCAGTTACCATAATAACCCAAGTGCTAAATTAAGGGTGAAACTTTCTGAAAATATTGCTCTGTAGGTTGACATAAATGACCAATATGGAAGATGTGCTTAAGTTAACACAGATTGAGTTCTGCTTTTATGGTTAATTATAACAGTGATAAGCTAATTTGTGCATTACTTATTCATATCTGGATGTTCATCAGGACCACACCCAAACCATTTTATTTTATTTTATTTTATTTTATTTTATTTTATTTTTTTTTGAGTTGGAGTCTCACTCTGTTACCCAGACTGGAGTGCAGTGGCCGCTCCCGGCTACCGCAGCCTCGACCTGTTGGGCTCCTGCGATCCTTCAGCTTCAGCCTTCCAAGTAGCTGGAACTACAGGCATGCGCTACCACGCCCGGCTAATTTTTTTTTTTTTTTTTTTGAGTTGGAGTCTCACGCTGTCACCCAGACTGGAGTGCAGTGGCCGCTCCCGGCCACCGCAGCCTCGACCTGCTGTGCTCCGGTGATCCTTCCGCCTCAGCCTTCCAAGTAGCTGGAACTACAGGCGCGCGCTACCACGCCCGACTAATTTTTTGATTTATTGTAGAGATGAGGTCTCGCCAAGTTGTCCAGGTGGGTCTCGAACCCGCGGGCTCAGGCAATCCACTCACCTCAGCCTCCCAAAGCACGGGATTACAGGCTGAGCCACCGAGCCCAGCTCCATTTTATTTAAACCACATTCTAGCCTACCACCTGATTTTTAAAAACAGTCCAGAGCCTGTAAAAGCAATAAATGATTCCAGAGGCTGGCAA
Source organism: Tarsius wallacei (assembly GCA_963574415.1). Classification (NCBI taxonomy): domain Eukaryota; kingdom Metazoa; phylum Chordata; class Mammalia; order Primates; family Tarsiidae; genus Tarsius; species Tarsius wallacei. Next base: position 4,345 of record CAUYQG010076255.1, on the reverse strand, counting down.
CCAGCATTTTCAGAAAACACTCTGATATTTAATAAAATCCTGCAGTGCAATTACAGAGTAGTTGATCACCACCTTCTGTAAAATAGCAGGGTGTGTTATAACTTCTCTCAGGTTAAATAATCCTATTCACTAACATTTTCTTTGTAAGTCCTGCTTACTAATTGTTTAGTCATATTTTGTGATTCTCTGAACCATTGGCTAGTTTTGGTGTCATATATTAACACATGATTAGAAAGTAGCAGTCAATGGCAACTAGTCTAGCTCCTTTCTTCAGTTCATCTGGACCAAGCAGCCTAGTTTTGTTCTAGAAGAAACAGTCAGTGTGTGTCCTAGCTTCATTTGATCAACTTCATTTCATGTTATTCTTCTGCCCCCAGCCTCAAACTATCTTATACTTACTATTCAAAGGCTCTCCTATGAGAACCCTTAATTTAGCCTGGGAATTTCCCCAGTCTCACCTAAACCCCTGCAGTTCACACAAAACCCCGGGAGGTCACACAAGTGCAAAGGTTCTCTCTCTGTCATGGGCCCAGAATTCCTTTTTTTCTCTTTTGAGTAGGAGTCTCACTCTGTCACCCAGGCTGGCATGCAGTGACACGCTCACAGCCACCACATCCTTGACCTGCTGGACTCAGGTGATCCTTCTGCCTCAGCTTTGCAAGTAGCTGGAACCACAGGTGCATGCTACCATACCCAGCTAATTTTTTGATTTGCTATAGAAACAAAGTCTTGTTAATTGCTCAGGCTGGTCTTGAACCCCTGGACTCAGGCAATCCTCTCACCTCTGCTTCCCAAAGAACTGAGCTACCTTGTCCGGCTGGACCCAGAATTCTTAAAAGAGAAATGGAGAAAGCAATAGACCAAGTGACACCAAACAGGCCTCATATGACCCAAAAGTTTTGTCCTTATTGGCCTCAGTCAACAAAATTCTATACCTTGAAAGTATTCCTGTGGATGTCAGCAAAACATTTCCAGGAAGGTTGAAACATATGCATACGTAATTCATAGTCAGTATTAATCATGGCTGAATTGGCATCAATAAGTTTCTCATATTGGCTCTACTCGGTTATGGTAAGACCAGAGTTTGGGATACAACCTGGAGGTTGCTGGCTTTGACTCACCATAGTAGAAAATATGGAGAGTATGAGGTACTTGGAAGTAGGAGAAGGGGCACCAAAAGGTGAGTGAGAAGACAAGATAAATCACAACTTTGCTTGCACTTTGAGAATAAGAGTTGTTCAAGCTAGGTGTAGTGGCAAGTAGTTCTAGCTACTTGGGAGGCTGAGGCAGGAGGATTGCTTGAACCCAAGAGTTCAAGGCCAGCCTGAGCAACATAGTGATACTCTGTCTCTTAAAAAAAAAAAAGAGTTATGTAGATTTCAACAAAAAAAGCAGCCTATGTGCTCTATGAGATCAGACTTTGTTTACTGAGAGATCTCATAAGGAGAATTTCCTATCAATAACAAGATCTATCACTTATATTGTGCTTATATTGTACTTATTTTGTGTCTGGCTCTGGTCTGAAAGGCTTAGAAACCTGATTTTGTCAGTGCATCAAAAGTGGGTTCATGTTTTAGAATTGGACTTAATTAGGGTTTACTAAATTCAGTGTTTAAAATCAGGATACAAATAATTGATTTATGATAAGAAATTTGAACTCTTGAAAAACAAAATTCTAATGTTGGCAAGACCAAAAGTATTCTCCCTTTGCAGGCAGAGAAGCCAAACTACAATCAGAACACAGAGTAAGTGGCATATAATTAGAACAAGAAAAGTTAGATGAATGAGCTAAAAAAAAATCCCTCAGCATAGTTTTTTAGATAAACTCGTTCCCTTGGGATGGTCTCATCAATGACTCAGTAATACTAGAAGTCCATTGCTGAGCCATGTCTTAACAGGACTCCCAGTATTTGAAGATTTTTGCCCTGTCCTTCCAACTAAACCAACTCCCCTTTCTGACAACAACAAAAATGTGTAATTGGGCTGAATCCTTGAATTCAAGCCTTGCTTTTACTTAGGAGTCTCTGTATCTCTCTATTCTGATACACTGTATATTTGTTTTATAGATCTTTATATATTTATTTTATAGATAGACCACCAAAATAGTCTTATTTATAAATTTCACAGAGCCTAGCACAGCCATTATACAAGGCAAGTCCTTGGTAATGTTGAAAGAATGAGAGTGAAGGAATGAATTAATGCATTCCGATGTCAGATGATTTAAAAATAGTTCTTTTGCCACTATGGAAACCAATACAGAAGTTCTTAAGGAAAATACCTCCTCAAAAAATGAAAAACAGAATTACCTTGCTGATGATATGATTCTATACCTTGAAAATCCAAGAGAATCTGTCAAAAACCTGCTTGCACTGATAAAGGACTTTGGCAAAGTCTCAAGGTACAAAATAAACATGCAAAAGACAGTTGCATTTTTATACACCAACAACAAGCAGACAGAGACCCAATTAAAAAGCACAATCCCATTCACAATAGCCACACACAAAAATGGAATACCTCAGCAACTTCCTTACCAGAGAAGTGAAAGACCTTTACGATGAGAATTACAAAACACTGCTCAAATAAATCTAAGAAGACACAAACAAATGGAAAACTATTTCATGCTCATGGATAGGAAGAATCAACATTGTTAAAACGTCCCTTCTAAGCTGGGCTCGGTGGCTCAGCCTTTAATCCCGCGCCTTGGGAGGCTGAGGTGAGTGAATTGCCTGAGCCCGAGGGTTCGAGACCCGCCTGGGCAACTTGGTGAGACCTCATCTCTACAGTAAATCAAAAAATTAGCCGGGTGTGGTAGCACACGCCTGTAGTTCCAGCTACTTGGAAGGCTGAGGCGGAAGGATTGCCAGAGGCCAGCAGGTCGAGGCTGCGGTGGCCGGGAGCGGCCAGTGAACTCATTTCTGGGTGACAGAGTTAGACTACAACTAAAAAAAAAAAAAGAATCCTAAATCTGCCAGGCATGGTGGTTCATGCCTGTAAACCCAGCACTTTGGGAGGCAGAGGCGAGAGGATTGCCTGAGCCCAGCTTGATTTAGGATTCTTAACATGGGGTAATAGAACACCGCCACCCACCCTCCAGTTGTTCAAAGGAAAAATCTAGGAGTCATTCTTTCATTCCATTTTTTTTTTTTTTTTGAGTTGGAGCCTCACTCTGTTGCTCAGGTTGGAGTACAGTGGCACACTCACGGTCACCACAGCTTCAACCTCTGGGCTCAGGCAATTCTTCTGCCTAGAAGTCAATCTTAATTCTCTTTCTTTTATATCCTATGTTCAAGCCAACAAGTCCTGCCAACACCACAACACATCTGAAATCTGTCTGCTTTTCTCCATGTCTGTGACCACTTTCTTTCTTTCTTTTTTTTTTTTGAGTCAGAGTCTCAATCTGTTGCCCAGGCTGGAATGCAGTGGCACACACAAAGCCAATGAAGCCTTGACCTGCTGGGCTCAGCGATCCTTCCACCTCAACCTTCTAAGTAGCTAAGACTACAGGTGTATACCACCACACCCAGCTAATTTTTTTATTTATTGTAGAGACAAGGTCTTGCCATGTTGCTCAGCGATCCTTCCACCTCAACCTTCTAAGTAGCTGAGACTACAGGTGTATACTACCACACCCAGCTAATTTTTTTATTTATTGTAGAGACAAGGTCTTGCCATGTTGCCCAGGCTGGTCTTGAACTCCTGGATTCAGGCAATCCGCTCGCTTCAGCCTCCCAAAGTGCTGGGATTACAGGTGTGAGCCACAGCGCCTGGCTATGACTTTTTTTTAGCTCAAGTCACCATCAACTCTTGTCTGAACTAGTGCCAAGCCTCCTTGCTGGTCTCCCTGACTCCATCTTCTAAACCCATTCTCACATACAATCCAGAATCATTTCTTTTTTTTTTTTTTCTGAGTCAGAGTCTCACTTGTCACCCAGGCTGGAACACAGTGGTACGCTGCTCATGGCCACCACAGTCTTGACCTGCTGGGCTCAGGTGATCATTCCACCTCAGCCTTCCAAGTAGCAAGTGCACCACCACGCCCAACTAATTTTTTGATTTATTGTAGAGATGAGGGCTCGCCATGTTGCCCAGGTTGGTCTCAAACCCACAGACTCAGGCAATCCTCTCACCTATGTCTCCCAAAGTGCTGGGATTACAGGCGTGAGCCACTGTGCCCAGCTCTTTTTTCCTTTTTTTTAAAATTTTGTTTTGTTTCTTTTTTTTTTTAATATACAATATTTTTTTATTGTGATATTGAGGGGTACAGTTAAGGGTTAGGTACACAAATATGTCTTGTTCAGGCACCCTTGTTGATAAGAAGTGTCCCCCCATCCCCAGACAGGTATTT
>CAUYQG010076249.1:0-17882 GCA_963574415.1 Tarsius wallacei | reverse complement strand
TGCCCAGCTAATTTTTTTTTTGTTTATTGTAGAGATGAGGTCTTGCTTGCCCAGGCGGGTCTCGAACCCGCGGGCTCAGGCAATTCACTCACCTCAGCCTCCCAAAGGCGCGGGATTACAGGCTGAGCCACCGAGCCCGGCGAAACATAATTTTAAGTAGAAAACTAGAGATCGAGCAACCCTACTCACCTTAACTCAGCTCTCAAAGAATAAAGAGAAGCACAGGATTGTCTATTGTTTAAACTGAGCAGAGCCATCATAAAACTATGGGCGTTTGTGTGCATGTGTGTGTGCGTGTGTATGTGTGTGTGTGTGTGTGACAGAGAGATGGAGAGATAGAGAGAGAGAGAGAGCAGAGAAAGAAAGGGAGAGAGAGAGAGAGATCTAAGCTCCAACTCCCAGTGTAGCTGACTGGCTCTTGGTTTCCATATTCATTTTCCATAACAGTTCTACCCATGTTCCAGGTCCTAGGACTGGTTGTGTTTCTAGTAGTGGGGAGGGAATTTAAAATATTATTGACCTGCTGTATGCTAGTTCAACATGAAGCCATGTTTGCAGCCAGTCCTCTCTGACTAGTACTGTTTCCAGTCCTTCCTGATTATAGTACATAATATCATATATTATACTATATGTAATGTATTAATATATAATGATTATATAATTTCAATATCTAGGTATTTCTCTTGCTCATTTTACAACATCTCTGACCTTCTGGTATCTTTCCTGTAACCTTGAGCCTTACCTTTGGACCTCCATGCTCAGTTTGAAAAGTTTTAACATAGATAATACACATTCATGTAACTGTTACCCAAAACCAGATATAAAATATTTTCATCACCTCAGGAAGTTTTCCAGTCCCCTTTCTATCCAGTTTCTTCTTTCTCATGTTCCCAGAGCAGCCCCGTTCTGATTTCTGCCATTATAGATTCATTTTACACATTCTTGGGCTTCATATAATTTTAAAAATACAGTATTTATACTTTTGTATCTGGCAGCTTTTACTTAGTATAATGCTTTGGAGATTCAGTCATATGATTGCACATATCATTTGCTTTTCTTTTTTTTTTTACTGAGTAGTATTATACTTAACAAATATACCGCAATTTGCTTATCTATTCCTCTGTTGATGAATGATTGAGTTGTTTCCAGTTAGGGGCAATTATGAATGAGACTGTTATGAGTAGACTTGTACATGCTTTTTGGTAAATACGTAGGAGTGGGATCACTGGGTCATAAGTTAGATGTATGTTAATTTTATTAAGGCTGCAAACAGTTCTCTAAAGTAGTGAAATAAAATGTCATGGAGGCGGGGGGAAACAAGAGAAAGAAAACCATCTAAGAAAAAAATAATGTATGAGTGCTCACAACTAGCCAAGCACAGTGTTTTTCATCAGTTTTTTTTTTTTATAATCTTCACAACAACCTGCTGAATCACACTAATGACACCATTTTGGAGACAAATAAACTGAGATAACCAAAGATTAAGTAAATTCTTAAAGTTATCTACACAATAAGTAGGAAAAATAATATTTAAATTCATACTGTATCAGTTCAGAAGACAGACTCTATTTCCTACTTAATAATGTTCAATGCTCACAGTATTTAATATCTATTCCATTGTTCTATATTATTTCAGGTAAGTAAATACATTTTGGAAAAATGAAGAGCACAAGCCCTTCTAATGTAGATCCTCTCTATATAATATAAAGATATCTTTTCTCTTTATTAATAATCACCTTTCTCATCACTTTAGTCAAAAGTTTAAGTTTCCACTCTAATAATACAGTATCAAAAAATTTTAAGAGTTAAGAGGTACCTTATAGGTCACAGAATTCTATGTCTACCCGAAGACTGGTCAAATCTTTTAACCTAATATCTTACTTGAAACCTTAAAATTGTCTTTTCTTATTCCCCTTATCCACACTTTGACACTATGATAAAAGTTCTGGTTTTAAAGGGTCTAATGCTACAACACAAGGGCACATCTTAGGCCACAGTAGGGAAAAGAAACTAGTTCACAGAGTACACAATGATACCCCAAGTTATCAAGAGCTGGTTGTAATAAACTAAGAATAGTATGTAATTCACTTCCAAGTCGTTGGTGTGAGCTCTATAGTGCTGACAACTGGGAAAGCAAACAGTCAACAAAATGATTATGACTCAGACATAGGACATGGCACGTTTATAGAAAGCCAAGTCTGACACTTTTCTTTGTATTCCACATAGTCCCTCCTTATGCTGAATTCCTTTTGAAGTCAATTAAAGCTTTGTGATGGAAATTCATTAAGAAACACATAGGAGAACACAATAAATGCAATAGCCAGTGTTTTAAATAATAATCATATGAGCAAAGATTTTTCGCATCTGATTAGGAAACTATCTCAAATAATTTCCTGACAACAAGCGGGTAAGGATCAATCATACTGAAAGTGAAGAATAGATACCCAGGTGTTCTTTCTTTTTTTTAACACTTCCTTTTAAGAATTACTTTATATAAACATGCTTTTGTTTGCATAGAATATTTGTCAACAAAAATCTACAAACTGCATCATAACACATTTCCTGTTTAAATATACATCAGGAAATTTTAATTTTTCATGTCTACATTTCCCTGTCTGCATTATTAAGCTTTTTTAGTCATTGCACCAAAATTTCACTTCAAATTGCAAGCCAAAAACTTAAATTTAATTACCTTTGAAAGTATTAATAATTCATATTAGAATGGAATACGACTATCTAGATTTTAAAAATAATATCTAATATGATATTAATGTGTAAGGCATAATACAATATGCTTTACAAGAAAATCTTAAAAGCTTTCAAAAAGAAAATCTTAAAAGCTTTCAAAAAGGTGTCCTATGAGGACATACTGATGGTGCTGGACTTCTTAGCAGTGAGACTGAGCATTCAAAGGCAAGAAAACAAAGAGTATCTGAAACTGGAATTTGATACATAGCCAATATCACTTATTTGTGAAATAAAACAAAACCATTTTGACATATATAAGAACTCAACTGTTCACACATCTTTTGTTTAAAAGTTTTTAGGGGAGATACTTTATGGAAAAAATAAAGCTAAACTAAATTTAAAAAGAAAACACGAAAGAGAATGACATCTGGTACAAGAAACAGTCTCAGCACAGTGGGAGTGGTGACTCATGCCTGCAATCCTAACACTTTGGGAGGCCAAGGTGGGAGGATTGCTTAAACCCAGGAGTTTGAAACCAGCCTAGGAAACATAAGAAGGCCTTGTTTCTACAGAAAAATAAAAATTAGTAAGGTGTGCTGGTGTGTACCTGTAGTCCCAGCTACTTGGAAGGCTGAGGCAAAAGTCTCACCTGAGCCCATGAGGTTCAGGCTGCAGTGAGCTGTGATCATGCCACTGCACTCTTCCCTGGCCAACAGAGTGGCATCCTAACCTCCACTCCCCTTCCAAAAAAAGAAACAGTACCAGCCAAATACGACCTAAAAGAAGAGGAGGAAACTAGATAGAAGGATATTCTGATATACACTGATAGACATGCTTGGAAGATTCTTCTTTGAAGAACAAAATTAAAATGAAATTTCTTTCTCTAGAGGTACAATATTTTCTTGGTTCTCTAATGTTGTGAGTTTTTTTAATTTTTTAAAAAAATCTATGTAAAAAAATTATAATTATAGAAACAGAATAGAGTATCAAGGTTATAAAATAGGGTAATATTAATGTAATGAAATAACCATTGGAACAAGAATAGGGAATAAAAAGTGAGGAAGTGAAAAAATAAAGAATAAAAGGCACTCTGTTCTATTTTTATTAGGAGGCATCAATATTCTCTATGCAAAACCAATAATCAAAAAAGTATTATAAATACATTGTTTTAAGTCATAAAGTCAACCAAATAAAGAAAAATAAAATTATAACTTACACAAAATTGAATAAAATTGGGAGATAGTGTCAGGTATTACATTACTTTTTTCCATGGGGGAACTAAATAATGTCTAAAATTGATAAGTAAAAATAGTGTTGCCACAGCCTTACATAGCTATAATACTAATTACCAGAAGAACCAAAAACAAATAGGTAACAATGGTTACATCTAGAAAATGGCACTGCGGAAATGGTAACAGAGGCAGGGGACCTTTCGGAATCATTTTATGCACATTTTTACTCATTTCTATTGATTTAATCATGTCCAAAAATTACTTTGAAAATTTAACAATACAATGAATGAAACAACTTGGTTTTACTTTTATGGCTTGGTCACTTATTTTTATTTATTAGCGTTCCAAAAAGAATTTACAGAGGCTCACTTCTACAAGAGCTTTCATTTTTTTGGTTTTAGATTTATGACAGTTATTTTAAAAAATAAATCGATTGGAATTTGTTTTTTTTCCGAAATATACTTTAGATATCTTGAGACTATAAGACATTGAAAGAAAAATGTTCTAAGAAAAAATAATACATAGTTGCTCCTAAACTCAATGGTTTAGGAGATATCAGAGTCTTTCCTTTCAATCACACCCTCATTATCCCACCCCACCACTGGCATTCCTGGGTTGAGTGCAAAGCAGACACACATTAGGTGATACACCTATGTTTCAGATGCAAGATCTCCTGTCAATATGCTCGACAACCTGAGATAGCCTTTTTATTCTATACTAAAATGTGTCCTTTTCATGTTGAAATCCTTAAGAATATTCTCTTCAGCTTAACTGGGAAAATCATTTCTTGATTCTTTGTCTGGATTTTCAAAGACTAATAAGAGAAATTCTGGCAGCAGTCTTCAAATCCCTGAATTGTGCGTAATTTGCAAAGAGTACATATTTTGAGAACTCTTGAACATATGAAGGGTGCTACATGAGAAGGTCTTCACAGTGACTCATGTTTAATAGAACTTCCACAGCAACCATTCTCGGTAGGTAACAGTCTTTCCCAAAACATGAGGAAACAAAGCAAGATGATGTCAGAGCCCCAGTCCAGCGCAGCACCACTGACTGCCTGGGCTTTGGCTTACTGTCTGTTTATGTAGCTTGTAACAAAGAAAAGAAGTCACAGAAGAAGAGTATTTGTTGTTTTAAGGATGAGACATCAGATATGTCTTAAGAGTTAGCTCCATGTCATCGTAACTGTATAAGGCTGCTGACAGTGGCCCAGCCAGCATATAGACAGAGCTCTAACAGCAGCTTCCCCCTGGGGTTCCTAATTAGATGCGGACCTTTGCAAATGCTGTTCCTTTGCCTGGAACACTAGTCCTCCGTCACCCCCATGCCCTTTAATAAACTTATATACAAGTTCACCTAGTCCTCATCTAACTAGTTCAACTCACCCTTTCCAGATGGCTCCCCCCTCCCCAGGAAGCCTTGCTGAATCTCTCAAGTCTAGGCTAAATGCCCACAGTGTGCCATGCCATTTCCTTAGTATCATGCCACTTAATGCATTGTAATTTCCTACTTCACATCTATATCTATCTCTGCACTGCAAACTGTTTAAAATAATTGCCTTGTTTTTGTATCCTTAGGGCCGATCACAGTGCCTGGGGTGTAGTAGATACTGAATCAATATTTGATGAATGAATGAATGAACTGTAGGCCCAAAACTCCACCATGGTCTTTCTTGAAGAGTAAAGTTGACTTTCAGAGGTGTTCTAACCAAACTTGCCCAGAGTAAGGTGGAAATTCAGAAGGCCAATTTAGAAATTTGTAGTAAGGATTATGACTGATAAAGTGACTGGCCACAGGAATCCATCTTGTCTGCACTATCCGTGGATACCCAGAGAAGACAAATTCTAACCAGAAAGTTGTGATGGCATTAGACTGAGTGACATGGATATAACCATCTCTTCCTTAATGATCTACCAACTACAAAGATGGCAGAGACGGCCCTTCTTAAAAATGTGTTCAGATGGACAGAGCCAACCTTAGTCTTCCTAAGTATCCCTTCTGATGGGCATATTTGTCTTTAAGTTTTATTAAAACAGTAAATGTCTTACAGGATTAGGAGCAATTTTGTTTGTTAGAGTTATTTCACATATCTGTTCAGCTGTAGAAGCTGTTCTGTTTATTTCTAGGTTCTTTTGCCTATGGTGTTATCAGTATTTCAGTTGATCAAGCAATTAATTTTCATTTAAAAAAATTTGAGCACCTCATGTATGCATAGTGCCATGCTAGCCATTATATAACAGTGATTAAATGCATTGGCTTTGGGGCAAAGACACCTGGGTTTGGATCCTATGTCTCTTGAGTAAATGTGTGAACTCCAGCAATTTATTTGAACCCTTAATTTTTTCAGTTGTTACATGGAGAATGATAATACTTATAGGGTTTTATGAGAATCATATGCAGTGAAATCTATAAAGTGCTTAGAGTATAAGCTCTCAATGAATCTTATCTAAATTATATGATAATATTTACAATGTATAGAACTCTTTCCAGTAAGAAGCACCTCTTACTGTAAAGGAAATATAATCCCAAGTGAAGAGTTTCAGAATTAATAGTATATTATGGTTTTTTTTAAGTACAGAAAATACTTAATGGATTTATGTTTCCATCTTAGAACACACATATAATGATTAAATAATATTATTTACTGACAACATTCAAGGTATAATAAAATTGTACTGGGAATTAAGGATGATGAACAGATGAAGAAAGTATATCACTGCTTCCATTCTTGTAAGTTGTCCATGTTGGATGTAGTCAATACTCACTCTTAGTAGATTTTCAAATATCCTTTTCACTTAGCTTTGGTAATCACATTATCCTAACATTACATGATTTTTTTTTAAATTTAAAAACAACATTTGTTTTTAAAAATGATACAATTTCGTTGAAATGTTACTCTGGCAATTATGAAATAGAGATGTTAACTCATGTTCTTGGCTTGTTTACTAAAACACTATTTTACTCAATTCATCCAAATAATATTAACTGAGCCCCTACCATGTACCAGTCACTGTTGTAGGAGACAAAGAAAAAGGCAGGTTGGGTGCGGTGGCTCAAGCCTGTAATCCCAGCACTTTAGGAGGCCTAGGTGGGAGGATTGCTTAAGCCCAGGAGTTCAAGACAAGCCTTGGCGACATAATGAGACCTCAGCTCCTCAAAAATATTTTTAAAAATTAGCTGGGCATGGTAGTGCAAGCCTGCAGTCCCAACTACTCAGGAGGCTGAGGCAGAAGGATCTCTTGAGACCAGGAGGCTGAGGCTGTGGTGAGCTGTGATCATGCCACTGCACTCCAGCCTAGGTAACAGAATGAGACCCCAAGTAAAAAAAAAAAAAAAAAAAGGCAGCCCCTAACACCCATGAGTCAATCTGGTACTATCACCTAGGCCTTGATGTTCTTCTGTTGAACATAAACAATTTCATAGAATGTTAACATCAAACAAGGTCATTCTGAGGCTATGATGTATTAAGGCAAAAGCAAGACCTTTTCATAATCATGTCTGAGCATAAACAAAACATGAACCTTGTTCAAGCCACAACCATGAACAAACATCTTACTATCCTGTCTTACATGGGTGACTGTTGATTCTTTAATAATTACAGGTTAGTCTCTCTCCTTCTATAGAAAATATATTAAGATACCCAGTCATAGGATTACGCTTTCTGACAACATCCAATTTGTAGCAAAGCCCCACTTCCTTGAACTCTCCCCAAAGTCACCTAAACAAACCCAAATTTTTTGTGTCCTTTCTAGCAACCTGTTAAAAAACACCCACTGTTCCCCATGGTGTATGCTCTCTCTTGCTACAACTAGTTCAGCTTTGTTCCTAGTGATCTTTGACTGGAGGATATTGACATGGAAGGGAATGCCACAGTGAATAAAACACAGAGTTTATTGATTACCAAATCATTGGTATTGGGTTCAGCTGTATATATTAGAAAACCTAAAGTAAGAGTGGCTTAAACAAAATATAAGATTTTTCTCTCTTATGTACAGGGTTAGTATGGGAGCTCCAAATTAGGAATTCAGGCTGCACTGGTGTTCCTTTTTCACTATCTTAGCACATGCCTTCCAGATTCAAGGTTGGTTCATGGTCAAGTATGACTTTTGGAGATCCAGACTAGTGTCCATTTTCCAGGAAGCTGAGAGGGAGTGAAGGGAGAAGGATAGCAGGAGTGTGCCTCCCAATTTTGTCAGCTCCCTTCAAGAAACCTTCCAGGAAATTCTACACATCACTTCTGCTTTCAGCTCACCAGACCTAACTAACAGAATTTAGTGACATGACCACTATTATCTTCAAAGAACCCTGGAGAATGTTATACTTTAGCTAGATACATTGCCAGTCTTCATAAAATCAAGGTTCTATTACTAATGAAAGAAATGAAAATGGATACTTACTAGAACTCATGACATACTTGTTAATATGGTAATTAGTATCTAAAAACTCATTTTTCTTTTTACTTTCGTGTCAATTGGGTTAATTTATGGTGAAAAAGAAATTTCACTAACAATGTTTTTACAGCAGAAATGCCTTGATTCTGTAGAAAATGGTGGTATAACATCACCCAGTAGGAAAATATTGCATAGCTAAAAAAAGCAAGGTGAGAAAAGGATCCTTTTGTATAGATTTTAGATGTTTGAAACCAGGCCATTCTCTGGAAATGTCTCGTGTCTGGGGTTCGCAGTGCAAGCATTTGAAACAGGACCTTAATAACAGGGCTCACTCTTATTGCCCTCATCATTCTAAAAACGCTTTGAATTCTTAACCAGGCTAATCTGTCATAGTAAGCCGAGGTTCTCAAGTTATGAAACCAGTTATAATAGTATTTACTTTTTAAAAACCTCATTCTACAAGTATACATTAGAAAATGTTTCATTGGAATTCCTACTACTTTATTTATTGATCCCATCGTTAATAATAATAAAAATACCTAAGCTAAGTTGAGTGATTATGAAAGGTCAAATACTATTCCAAGTGTTTTGCATGTAAAATTGCATTTGAGCCTCACAAAAACCCTGTGATTTCAGTACAGTAATTATCATCATCTTCTTTTTCAGAGATGAGAAGCTGCAGCCACAAAGTTTTTAAGTACTTTGCTCCGGCTGCCACGGAAAGAACTGTGCTAAAATCCAGTGGCCTCAGACTCAGGCCTTACAACCTCAAGCACTTCCCTCTCCTTCCTCACAGCAACATACAACAGAGGTTGACACAGTTATGGGACAAATGTACAAGTGGAAGAAATGGCAGGGATAGCAGGTGATCCAAGAAGCCACATTCTTTTAAAACTGACGTTCTTACTGAAAAAACTGATGTAGTCAGTTGCAGAAATTATACCAAGTCAGTTTACTTGAGAGAAAGTTTTCTTGCATAGTTTGAGATTTTTAACCTAAAAACTAGAAGTAATACTTGGTGTTTGCACATATTTTAGGACACACACAGAAGCAGTTCATTCCCTCAACCAAAAAAATTATCATTTTTATATATGCCTTCAGAATTTCTCTATGCATATATAGATATGTATTCATATACATGTCCATAAATCCTTGTAAATATGTTAGTAAGAGTTTTGTTTTTATTTTTACTTAACAAGTACCACACATTTTCTAATGTCAATAAATATACATATATATATAACTTTGCTTTCTTTCCTTGTTTTACTTTAAAAAAGAACAGATTTCTTAAAATGTAGACTTGCTCTTATGCTGTCCTTTTTTCTTTCTTCCTGTGTATATGTGTGTACTTTCCCAAAAAAAAACATATGAATGCAGAAATAAAGATATATTTATTCTTCATAGGAAAAGCTTATTGAAACTAATAATTTGGTACAGATTGCAATATTCTTAGAAGAAAAATAAAAACAAAGTATATCTTATAATCTAGCACAGGCAGATCTTTAAATATCTCTGAACTGAGCAGATTTAGCAACATAAAGTTTGACATAGATGCTTACAAGTTTTATAGTCTTAGCTATGTAGAAGTTAAAATCATTTACAAGTGCAGACTGCATAAACTTTTCCAAAGATGTATTTTGGGCAAAATATATCCTCAAGGTTTCTATTTTTTCTATTTCAGTAAATGTATGAATTCTATTAAATACCATTTTGAGATGGAAACATTTAATTACAGTTAAATTTCTTTTTTAAAAATTCTTAAATTATTTCCTCATAATTTAAATCCTTGCCTGGTGTAAGGCTTAACTCAGGCTATCTGTGCTGTTGAAAAGCCAGATATTTCCTTCAATTCACACAAAGTAGTGTCTTAGAATCTCAACATTTCTAGCAACTTGTTATTAAAAGTATCTTGTTGAAATGTTTGTTAACTTGAAAAGTGACCCAAACAAATGATTTTTGAAATTCCAGTTGGGCCCATGGCTCAAGCGTGTAATCCTAGCACTTTGGGAGACCGACGTGAGAGGATTGCTTGAGTCCAGGGGTTTGAGACCAGCCTGAGCAACTTGGCGAGACCTCATCTCTATAATAAATAAAAAAAATTTGCCAGGTGTGGTGGTGCATACCTGTAGTTCCAGCTACTTAGAAGGCTGAGATGGAAGAATCGCCTGAGCCCAGAAGGTCGAGGTTGCAGTGGCCATAAGAGTGTCACTGCACTCCAACCTGGGTGACGGAGTGAGACTCCAACTCAAAAAGAAATTCCAGTGAAAGGGAAGAGATCTAAGAGTAAAATTACATCTACTGCAAACGGCAAAATCATTTGGGACCACATAAGTGGACAAAACTATTGATTTCAGGAAAAATACTAAAGGTCACACTGGATGTTTCAAAAGTTTTTTTTGTTTTTTTTTTTTTTTTAGAAAGCAGGATTTATTGAGAGGACAGAAAATCTACCACAGTGGGAGCGGACCCGGCAGTTTCCTACTACTGCCAATCCCTTTCTTATAGTATTACAAAAGTTGTTCAAGGTCCATATATGAGTGAGAATATGTGATACTCGGTTCTTTATCTCTGTGATAGATCACTCAGTATTATAGACTCTAAGTCTATCCAAGTTGTTGCAAAGTTCATAATTTTGTCCATCTTTATGGCTGCATAATATTCCATTTTGTATATGTGCCACATTTTTTTTATCCAGTCCTCTTTTGATGGGCAGAACAGTTGGTTCTGTTTTTGCTATTGTAAATAATGCTGCGATAAACATGTGTGAGCAGGTATTTCTTTCAGAGAGCGAGTTGAGTTCTTCTGGGTATATTCCCAGTAGGGGGATCATGAGGAGGTCGATTTTTAGATATTTTAGGAATCACTACACTGTTTTCCACAGAGCCTAGACCCACCCTCAAACCTATAATGTCAAGAGAAGAGAATGAAATGTAAATTTTAAAACAGTTCTCAGGTGATTCTGATCAGCTCATTCCTTTACAAGCTAAGAATGCTTTTGTCTAGCAGTGCTTAGAGGGGTGTATAAGAAATGAGTGCAAAGAATTATTCTACAATGTCCTAAAATCGTTCACATTTTTGACAATTCAGGTTCTATACCTGCTCAGCATCCCTTAGGCTTCCTGGTCCTGACTATCTCTATACCTCTGATCTTCCATACTTATTAGGGTTCAATAGAATATTCTCTCCTCTTTATCTTGTCATCGTTTTCTTTAGAAAGAAACTCAGTTATTTAAGTATAGAGTCCATCTTACACTTCTTTGCATCATCTTCCTCCACCATTCCATATTTTATTTCCTTTCTATCTAAAATTATTTTGTGTATTGTTCTCCCGTTTCTTATCTTTTTCCCTTTAATGGAATGTAAGGTCCTTAGCACAAGGACATTATGGCTTATTCAATGCTTTATCCCCAGTGCCCAAATAACAAATAACGCCTAGTTCTCAAAATATAATTGAAGAGTAAATTAACTACCTAGAAGATTTGCTTTTTTGTGCAAATGTAGTCTGTTGTATAGTCCATCTACTTAGTTCCTATTGGGTATAATCATCCAGTGCCCACAGCTCCATCTGCCAGTCCTTGCTCTGCAAAAGCCAGGATGTTGAGGCCATAAAAGGCAAGCATAGTGGACCCCTGAACAACACGGGTTTGAACTGTGTGGGTCCACTTATGCATGGATTTTTCTCAATAAATGCACTGGAAAATCTTTTGGAGATTTGCAAAATTGGAAAAACTTGCAAACTCTATAGCCTAAAAAGATCTCCTGCCTTCCCTTCCACTCTTCCTCCTTGCCACTTCTGAGATAGCAATATTAACTACTTTTCTTCCTCCTCCTCCTCCTCAGCCTACTCAACTTGGAGACAATGAGCATGAAGACTTTCATGATGATCAATTTTCACTTAAGGAAGAGCAAATTTGTTGTATCTTCCTTATGATTTTCTTAACAACACTGTTTCTTTTCTAGCTTATTGTAAGAATATAGTATATAATACATCTAACATACAAAATAAGGGTTAATCAACTGTTTATGTTATTGGCAAGGCTTCTGGTCATCAATAGGCTATTAGTCGTTAAGTTCTAAAGAAGTCAAAAGTTACGTGTGGACTTTTCCATGGGAAGTATGTGCTCCTAAACACTGTGTGTTCAAGAGTCAACTGTTATTTGATTTTACTAGTATGTCGAGTTACCTAAAACCAAGTTTAGTTAAAGCCTCTTTTTGAAGATACTAGAAATGATATATTTGTTACCATGAATAAATTCTAAGGTGAAAAGTAGAAAATTATAGAAATACAAATGGAGTTAATGTATTTATTAACAATATAGAAGATGTTACTTATATGAATGGGGACCCCAAAAAAGCCAGAATTATCTTTTTGCAGGGTAGGCCACTTGTAGTACACTCAGAATTTGTTCCTCTAGATCAAACAGTCTACCAAAGTTTTTATTTGGATGTTTTGAGATGTTTGTGCCACAATTTGCAGAAGAAATGTCCCGAATTATGGCAAACAGGTGACTGGTTCTTCTACCATCACAATGCACCTGCCCACACTGCGGTGAGTGTTCAGCAGTTTTGACCAAAAATGGCATGACCCCTGTGCCCCACCCTCCCTATTCACCCGATCTCACCCCGAGCAACTTTTTCTTTTTGTTTTCCTAGATGAAAAAAAGTCCTCAAAGGGAAACATTTTGCCAGTGTGGAGGAGGAGAAACAAAAAATGGCAGAAGCACTAAAAGACATCAAAATTAACAAGTTCAAAAATTGTTTTGAGCAGTGGAAAAGGCATCTTGACAGGTGTATTGCATCAAATGGAGAGTACTTTGAATGTGAATGAAGTTTAAACATGTAATACACAATTTTTAATAAACAAATATCGTTTTGGGAGGGTTCTCTTCATGTACATTGAAGAGTTTCCTACTTGTAGTCTGTGGTTTGTGTGTTGACTCATAAAAATGAGCCTAGAACTATCTATAAAAATTCAATATCAATCACATGAACAAACATAATTATGCTTTTGGTTCTACAGAACACCTTCAACAGAGTCAAAATGAAATTATTTCACTATACATATGAAATATTACCAGGATTCATATAGTAGGGACCAAAATGAGTGGTTGGTTAGAAGCATTTGCCCTTGGAGCTGCCCTTAACCTTATATGTAGGTGGGGGAACCATCAATTTGTTAGGATAAAGAAAGGTTGCTACTCTAATTTCTTGAAATTGTTCCTCTTTGTCTCAGTAGAGCATGCAGAATGTTGACTGTAAAGGATCCCACATTTACATGGGGTTCATTTTTGACTCATGTATATATTCCGGAATTCCATGACACACCAACAGGTGCTGTATTTTGAAGCATTTGTATTGACACATCATGCTATTCTATGATGCATCATAAAATGCCCAGAATGGTTAGCCTTAATGTAAATTAGTACAGAGTTCATGGCTGGAAAATACTGAAGGGGATTGCTTCATTTGCTTTGTGAGTAGCTGCATTTATAAGTCACTTAGTTCTTCAGTATGATTAATACAGTGGAACTATCCTAATGTCAAGGCTAATCATGATAGTTACAAGTTATTGAGCACTTGCTGTATGCTAGGATTGTGTTACTTGTTTATGTACATTATTTCATTTGATCTGCTTAAGATCAGGTAGGTATCTTTATTCATGTCTCCAAATGAGGAATCTGAATCTTTCAAATATTAAGTAATGTGGCCTATGGTGGAATTTGTATAGGAAAACTCAGATTGGTCTGAATCTAAAGCTTATACTAAGCACTAAGTTATGTTGCCCTCATGATTAAGCTTCTGTGCCACATCTATGTAAATAATCACCTTCTAAATTTCCAATTGAAAAAAAAAAAACTGAGCAATTTTCAGTGTAAAGAGCCCACTTTCCTTTCTGATGACAGACATGCACAACTTGCTTTCACCTCCATAAGAAGAAAGAGTAAGGAAATGGAAGGTAAAACTAGGTTAAGTTGCTTGATTTCACCACAGCGTTTACATATATCAAAACATCATGCTGCACACCATAAGCATATATAAAAGTTTTGTTAATGAAACAATGAAAGGAAAAGGAAGAAAACAGGAAGACAGGACTAGACCAAAAATAAAATCTATGAGAGCAGAAAGGTGCAGTAGTGTAGGCCAACTGCCTGAGCTCCAAGCAAAATCTCCACCAGAATCTTTTGAAATCTGTGGGCAAGTCTCTCCATCTCTCTGAATCACAACTGTCTCATCCACCAAAAAAGATGATATTGGAGGCCCTTACTTCACTTTGTAAGGGGCAGTGACAACTTTCTAGCCCTGTTTCCCACAGTCAGTCACCTTGTCCTCAGGTCTTTTTTTTCATCAAGCTTCCTGCTGGAAAGTCCTTGGAGGGGCCTCGCAGTCCTCCCACCGAGCTTTCCAAGACATACACAGGCAACATTATACTGTGTCCTTGTTTCCCATGGCACTCTGAACCCGTCTTATGGTCTGCTCTATTAAAATTACTTTTCTGTGTATCTGGCCCACACTGCCGCATTCCTGGCACACCAGGAGCTGGTCATTTCATCTCCCTCTTTACTGCGCCCCTTTATAAAACTTAAAATGGGGCTTACACAAAATATGTTCTCAACACATGCGGAATAGAAGGCACCGTTCATGACAATTTCATGCTACCAAATGCATGATATTATTTAGACTACTTACTGTGATATACTGTCAAAAACTAAGTAAACTTTCAAAACATTCCCAGAATTAGGACAGATGCATTGTGACCACATTCCTAAAAAGGCTGTTTTGCTGGAAAAATCAGGGAAGAGATACACATCTCCAGGTCAAAAAAAACAGAACAATGCTTTTTTTCTTTTCCTTAAGTGGAGAAAAATCCAGAGGTAGAATTGTCATTACCGCCAAGTTAATCAAATTAAGCAACTCCCTCCCTCATCTTCATTTTATCAACTTGTCATAATTAAACGTCCTCCTAGGTTCTATAAGGGCCTTCAAAGCAGACCCTTTATCTTGGGATTTGAGAGGCACAGGGTTAGTCACTACCCTTTACCCAAATGTCAGTATGCTGCAGTAGAGGTTATTCCCTTAGGCTACATATTGTTCTTCCCAGAAATCCTCTTTTTAAAGGTCACTTTAATTCGATTTTTAAAAATCAGAGTGGAAGGAAGTAGATTACAGGATCAGATGAATAATTCAAATTCATTTGACTTCTGCTATTACCAGCTGTGTACATTTCTTCCCTTTGCTTTTTAAAGTTACCCTTTATTTTCCTGTGAAATGGGAGAAATGATACCTATCCAGCAAGGTTACTGAGCGGAATAGCATGGGTAAAAATGTAAGTACATAGATTGGCAATAGTTCGTGGTCAAAAAAAAAAGCAATTTTGATGAGGGCCCTGGACCACATAAATGAAACTGAGGGAGGTGGTTTGAAATTCTGGCCACCTCACAGTGGGTGAGAAAGGGTCCTTGAGATTGTGATGAGGCCCATTATTCATGGCGCAATTCCTTACCAGGAAGTCTCTCTTGTCTTTTAATGAATTTCGTTTATTTTTGCTAAAGACATCAGTCGGTGGGGGCACAGTGGCTCCTGGCTGTTATCCCAGCACTTTGGGAAGCCAAAGCTTGAGGCCAGTAGAGAACAGACCAAGCAACATAGATACCATACCTCTCAAACAAACAAAACAACAAACCAACAAACAAAAAACACCCCCAAAATTAGCCTGTCATGATGGCTCATGCCAGGCATCTCAACTACTCCGAAGGTCGAAGTGGAAGGATCTCCTGAGCTTGGGAGGTGGAGGCTGCAGTAAGCCAGGACGACAGAGCAAGATCCTTTTTCTAAAAATAAAAAAGACATCAGACTATCATTGCTAAGCCGCTCTTGCCCTTAACGGAACTTGTCTATTTAATCCCTGCCTATTGCGGCATGAAGATCAACCAAAGCTTAGGAAGAAGTTTGTTGGAGTCTGAAAGTTGGAACTTTTCGCTGTCCGGCACCAGCTCCCAGGCGCTGGGAATTTTTTCCCCTCCCTCTCTTTGCGGCTAGGGTTTAATCCCCACTTCCTTCTAGCGACTCTCTCTACGCACGACGGAGGCGGGGCGCCTGCCACCCGCGCGTGGTTTTCGGGCCGTGCCCTCCGGGGCGGCCGCCCGCCCCACCCACGGCCGTGACGTCAGGGCCGCGCTCCCGCCCCGCCCGCGTCTATAAAGCCGCAGGTGCGCCCGCGGGATGCTCGCTCACCTGGGTGCCGCGCCTCGGTCGCCGCCGAGAGGTCCCAGGCGAGCCCCGGGCGCCGCATCCCCCCAGCCCGAGCCCATCGGAGCCGCCGCTCGCTCCGAGTCCCCTCGCTGCCCTCCCTCTCCCCCCTCCCCCCGCCCGCCGAGTTGCCCCGGAGACCGCGACGCCACTGCCCCGGGAACCCATGAGAGCCCCGCGGCTGCCGCCAGCGCCGGTGGTGCTGTCGCTGCTGCTCCTCGGCTCAGGTGAGGACCCGCCGGCTCCGACCCGTCCCCGTCGGGCGCTTCTCTCAGGGCGGGCAGGGCTGTCTCCCGTCGAGGGTTTCTGCGGCTTCTCCAAAAAATGCGCCTGGGCGCTTGAACACAGCAGCTTTGTTAAGCAGCTCCCTCCCCAGGGCCCCTCCCTGGGGAAAGAGAGGAGCGTGCGACGTCTCAGACCATCAGGCCGGGGTGCAGGAGAGAGTCCCTGCACTTTTACTGGAGTTCAGCTGAAGGAGGCCGTGGAGAACATTTTACCCCACTCTTCATTTTACAGATAGGAAGACTGTGGCTCAGGGACGCGAAGTGACCTTAAGAGCAGCGAATTCCTGGACCCAGGAGTGTTGACTGCTTCCTGTCTGCATCCTCCATCTCCTCTGTCTAGTGATTTTATTTTTACTTTCCTAGAGGGACTCACAGTGCCCCAGGGAGAGGTTCAAAGCATCACTGTTTTATTTGATGCTGTTTTATTGAGACCTAAAAGAAAAAGCAAGATAATGCAGTGGCTTGAAACTCTGAGCCCAAATGCTTACCTAGTACTCAGTTTCTTCTCTAGTAATAATAATGATAATGTTAATAATTAAAAATGATAATAATCGTTCCTATCAACTGCTATTTATATTTTTTTTTGCATATCATATGCATAATCTTTTAAAAATGTGAGTGAGCACCTGTTAAAGTCTGATATTTGTATCGAGAGCCTATTAAAATGGAACAGGATGGAAATTCCAACACAGGCAAATGCATCTGGAATGTGAACTGATGGGGATATTTAGACATTACCTGTTAAGTAGTTATATGAGATTAATTGGCCAATGCGGCAGCATGTTTTTAATGTAAAAGCTAATGTGAACTATCCGTGGAGAAGAAAACCTTAATAAAAGAAACTCAGCCGGGCTCGGTGGCTCAGCCTGTGATCCCGCGCTTTGGGAGGCTGAGGTGAATGGATTGCCTGAGCCCGCGGGTTCGAGACCCACCCGGGCAACTTGGCGAGACCTCATCTCTACAATAAATCAAAAATTAGCCGGGCGTGGTAGCGCGTGCCTGTAGTTCCAGCTACTTGGAAGGCCGAGACAGAAGGATCG
>CAUYQG010076248.1:0-20317 GCA_963574415.1 Tarsius wallacei | reverse complement strand
GACACGTGCCACCACGTCTGGTTCATTTTTATTTATTTGTAGAGACGAGGTCCCACCAAGTTGCCCAGGCTGGTCTCGAACCCCTGTCTCAGGCAATCTTCTTGCCTCCACTTCCCAAAGTGCTGGGACTACAGGCGTGAGCCACCACACCACCAGGCTGGTTGGTGTTTTTAACAAACCGCTCTCAGGGGGCTCGCTCACCAACCCACCCCCCATGACCCAAACACTTCCTACTAGGCCCCACTTCTAATGCTGAGGATCACCTTTCCATGCAAGATTTGCAGGAGACAAATCAACCAGCTATGCAGAGAACACCCACATGAGCAAAAGCCAACATTCCTGTGTGGTTGGAGCCGGAAAGGAAGCCCCGGTGAGCATGTGTCTGAGGGCTCCGTGCCTGAGTCGTCCTCCTCCTGAACTCCTTGTCTTCAGGCCAAAGCCTCCCCTCTCTGCCCAGCTCTCTTCCCCCCTCGCTGGAGCACCACCACCACCACCACCACAGCAGACAGACAACAGGACTGGGGAGGCTAGCAGGGGTAGGAGGGAGGGGACAGGGTCTCGACCGTGGAACCAACCCATGGCTCCCGCCAGAATGTCCCACCACAGTCTGTCCATGTGTGAGGCAGGGGGCCCTGGACACGACATCCTCTGTTCACAGACCCCAGAATAAGGCTTGCTCCCATCGGGAGGGCCGGCCTGAGGTCCTGCCACCGCCCCACTCCAGTACAACTTTGGGGGTCCAGGCCAGGTAGACCAGTTCTCCACAAGTGGATCACAAGCCCCGAGTATGCTTTTTTTCTTTCTCAAAGCCTCCATTTTCTCCCTAGGGAAACTGGGATAATAGTAGCTCCTGCACCTTGTGGGCTTTTAGGGAAAGCAAATAGAGCAGCGAATAAAAAGCACATCTTAAAGGCAAAGGCCAGACAAAAGAACCTTTTATTCATTCACCAGAAAAAAAGGAAGTGCTCTTTCTTCCACCAGTGATGCATCTGTGAGGTTAAACAGCACTGCATTTTGTGAGCACCGAGAAGCAGAAAATGTCCCCTCAGTGTAGCAAGAACCAGCTGCTCTCAGAATCTGCCTCCTGGGGCCCCACATCTGATAGGTTCAGCTCTCTGTGCCTAACTCATCACACCAGGGGCAGACAGTGACAGGCAGCATCCCTGCATTCCCATTTCACTGTGGCCCACAGCGAGACAGGGTCCCTGCAGGTTGAGCTGGGTGGGCCTTTAGGCAGGGTCCCTGGGACCCAGGCTTCAGCTGCTCCCCCCAGCTACCAGGGAAGTAAAGGGAGGAGGGTTCCCTCAGGCCTGAGGGCAATCACCGCCCTTGGGGCGGGAACAGGGAGGGGCCCTTCAGGGTACCTCAGGAACGTGAGCTGGGCCTTGGAATCAGCATGGGCCTTGGAGGGGCCTCCTCAGAGCCACCAAGGCACCCAAGTCCAGGACCATCGTTCCATGGTAGTCTGTGGGATCCCCAGCCCAAGCCTGTGGTCCGAGGAGTTCTGAAGCTGGAGGGGACTCAAGGAACTTGGCAATGGAAGGGACCCCTCTGACAAAAGGAACAAGACCCATTCTCAGTCCTTGGCTCTTAGAATCCCAATGAGGAAAGCTTGCGGGATTCAAGCCAAAATCTTCTTTCTTAGACTTTTAATTCCAGGGCCAATGGCCTGAAGCAGAATCCAGCCCTCTGTGGCTTTAGCCATCCCAAGTGTCCCCAAATGATGAGCACTGGAGGGCAGCTGGGCTGTGGCTGGGCGTGGTAAGCACGTGAGGCAGTCTGTGGGCCCAGAATGAGGACTTTCACGTGTTAAGTATCCCCGGTCGTGCCGTGAGACCGGGCTGGGAAGGAGCTTGGAACACCCGGGCAGGAGCCAGGAGCGGGGGGTTCAGGGAATTCCAAGGCTTCGCCCATGCAAATGGAAGTCAAGGGTCTGCAAAGGAGGCAGGGCGGACCTGAAGGGAGAGGGGGAAGGTAGGACTTGGTCTGGAAAGGACCCCATTTATAAAGAACTGGGAAGCTGGCCGGGCACAGTGGCTCACACCTGTAATCCCAGCGCTTTGGGAAGCAGAGGCTGGAGGATGGCTTGGGCCCAGGAGTTCGAGGTCAGCCTGGGCAACATAGCGAGACCCCCGTCTCTACAAAAAAATTAAGAAATTAGCCAGTTGTGATGGCACGTGCCTGTAGTCCCAGCTGCTCGGGAGGTTGAGGCAGAAGGACCACCTAAGCCCAGGAGGTCAAGGCTGAAGTGAGACATGACTGTGCCACTGCACTCCAGCCTGGGCAACTGAGTGAGACCCTGACTAAACAACAACGAAAAAAAGGACTAGGAAGCTGAGCGAGGAGTGTTGCCAGGGGCAGAACAGGGAGCCGAGGCCAGCTGGCTGGAAGAGCAGAGAACATCAAGTGTAGCAAGGAGCTAATGCAAACCGCAGCCAGGGCCAGGCTCACAGAGTTATGGGAGGCTGCGCACCTATAATTTCCCACATCTATATTTAGTTTGAGACTCAGGGTTCTACCGCATGGCCATAAACACAGTTGAGCGGTTTGGAAGAGTTGATGAGGTGTGCGGTGCTGCGGGCAAGGGCCTGGGGGGGAGGTCCAGCAGCACGAGGGAGGACAAGGCAGGAACCCCAGGGGAGTGACTCATGAGCACCCTCCCTTCACCAAGCTGAAGACAGCCGACTGAATCCCAGGCTTTGGAAGGAAACAGGGAATCTCTCTCAAGGTGCTGTCCTGAGCGCCAGGAAAAGGAAGGAGTCGTAAAATCACTTCCAGACACCTCCCCCGTCCCCACCCACCTCAGTGCCACCGTCATGAGGGTGGATGGTGCCTAAAGATGAGGTTTCTCTTCCTTTTCTCACCTCCAGGAAGCCTTTTCTATCTAACCATGATCCACAGGAGGAAAAGATACCCTTATTCTCTCAGAAATCTCTCCTGTTCCTGGGGGAGAGGCCAAAACAACTTTGGGGGACACGGACAACTTGTAGGACTTCCCTGTGCATGTTCAGGTCTTAAAATAAAGCTACCATAATTAAGACAGTGTGGTGTTGGCAGAGGAATAGACACACAGGCTGAACAAAAGAGAGGCTAGAAATAGACCCATACAGATAGGATCAATTGACTCTTGGTGAAAGTACCAAGATAATTCAAAGGGAACGATCATCTTTTCCCAAGAACAACTGGCTATACATTCATATGCAAAAAAATGGGCTTCAATCCATGTCTTATACTATATAGAAAAATTAACACACAATAGATCATAGACCTAAAATAACAAAACTATAGGCTGACACGGTGGCTCATGCCTGTAATTCCCAGCATTTTGGGAGGCAGAGGAGAGAGGATTGCCTGAGCCCACAGGTTTGAGACTAGTCTGGGCAACATGGCAAGACCTCATCTCTACAGTAAATCAAAACATTAGCTGGGCATGGGGGCATGCACCTGTAGTTCCAGCTGCTTGGAAGGCTGAGGCGGAAGGATCACCGGAGCCCAGCTAGTCAAGACTACGGTAGCTGTGAGCATGCCACTGCACTCCAGCCTGGGCAACAGAGCGAGACTCCAACTCAAAAACAAAAAAACAAAAAAAAACTATAATACTTCTCCAGGAAAACAGAGGAGATAATCTGTGGTTTAGGGAATGCAAAAAATTCTCAGATAAGCAAAAACTAAAAAAGAAAAAACATTGGCAAATTAAACTTCACTAAAATGAAATAAATATTAACTTCTCTCTTTGAAAGACACTGTTAAGAAAAATGGAAGAACTTTTATAACTCAGTAATAAAAAGATAAACAACTCATAGGAAAAAGTACAAAAGATCTGAACAGACACTTCACAAAAGAAAATATGCTTATGACAAATACGCACATGAGAAAATGCTCAACATCACTCATTAGGGAAATACCAAAAAAAATTTTTTTTTGAGTGAGAGTCTCACTCTGCTGCCCAGGCTGGAGTGCAGTGGCACATTCACGGCCACCACAGCCGCCACCTGCTGGGCTCAGGTGATCCTTCCGCCTCAGCCTTCCAAGTAGCCATAACTACAGGTGCGTGCTACCACGTCCTGCTAATTTTTTTGATTCATTGTAGTTGCCCAGGCTGACCTTGAACCCCTGGACTCAGGCAATCCTCTCGCCTCAGTCTCCCAAAGTACTGGAATTATAGGTGTGAGTCACCACGCCCAGCTGGGAAATGCAAAGTAAAACCACAATAAGCTACTGTTACATATCCATTAGAATGACTAAAATTTAAGTTTGACGACATCAAGTGTTGACAAGGGTATGGAGTAACTGGAACTCTCACACACTTCTGATAGGAAGGCAAAATGGTGCAACACTTTGACAACAATCTGGCAGTTTCTTCTAAAGTTAAATATACATTTTCCAGATGCCCCTGCAATTGTATTCCTAGGTATTTACCCAAGATAAATAAAAACATAAGCCGGGCTCAGTGGCTCAGCCTGTAATCCCGCGCTTTGTAAGGCTGAGGTGATTGAATTGCCTGAGCCCGCGGGTTCGAGACCCGCCTGGGCAAGCGAGACCTCATCTCTACAATAAATCAAAAATAAGCTGGGCGTGGCAGCACGCGCCTGTAGTTCCAGCTACTTAGAAGGCTGAGGCGGAAGGATCGCCGGAGCCCAGCAGGTCGAGGCTGCGGTGGCCGGGAGCGGCCACTGCATTCCAGTCTGGGCAACAGAGTGAGACTCCAACTAAAAAAAAAAAAAAAGATAAATAGTGCAAATGATACATACAAAATTAGATAGAGTTCTGTAAGAGGCTCATGCAATGCTTCCTGGTGTATCTGCCTCTGGGAAGGCATTCTGAGTGGATGGAACTGCATGCACAGGAGTACAATGGTCGAAATGAACTGGTGGATAAAGAATTATCCATAGGGAAAATTAAAAAAGACTTTGTTTAATCCACTATCAATATTACAGGCAGAGGAATTACCTAGAGGTAAAGAAGGTATGAAAAGAAGAATCAGTGTCATCACCATCACTACAATGAAAATCAGTATCACATGCTTCATCTTAGCCTTGCAAATTTTCTCCTGCCAATGGGTCATTCTTAGGATTTAGAAACTGACGAATTACCTGGCTTTTTCTAAATGTTACCAACTTCCAGGTGAGGGAAAGTTTAAAATCAAGCCATGGCTCCAAAAGTGAGATGACAGATTTCCTGTGGGCATGGTGGTAACCATGTTTATTTTACCAAATTTAAAAATATGAGTGTTAAAAATGAGAGAAATATTTTCAGTGGAAATAGAGAATGATCTATCCTTCTTTTATAAACTGTCAATTTGAATGGGTTGGTTTTCCTCTATATGTATTCACAGCAACATAATTTCCAAGTTATTAGATTCTAATTTAGTAAAAGGAATTACAAATGTTTTGTCCTCCCCTCAGTACTTTATAATATCCCACAATTAATTGCTCAAAAATTATTTTTTCTTTATCTAAAAATTATGCAGCACTTTGATAAATTGACAAACAACTGGGCCTTAAAAAAATAGCAATTCTAGAAATGTTTTGGGGATCTGTAGACTAAAGAAATAAATTAATGAGTGTGTTTAGGATGTACTAAGACAATAAAATTCCCAACAATTCCTGGCTGAGAAAATTCTGTATTTTTAAATCCCAGAGGGCAAATCATGTCTCTTTCATTCATCACAGTCTTGGGAGCTCCTAATTTTAAACTAGTGTGTAGATGTCTTTCTGTTCACAATAGAACAAGTGAATCAATAAGAGATGAATAGTTTGGGAAGATTTCAACTGCTTCTGCACCTATTTTCATTACACACACGGCACAGATGCATCAAGGTCAAGAGTTACTTATAGATACTGTGATTTGGGTCCAAGAGAAGCTTCCTCTTGAGTGGCATTCTCTTGAAATGTATTTGCAAACACACAGCAATTTAAACTAACAAAGGCAACCCACTTTACTAATGTATTTGCAGTAGCAGAAGAGATGCTCAAATTCAGAATTCAAATGCAAAGGCAAAAGGAGAGGCTTGAATTTAAAAATCAAAACAAAACAAAACCCCACTCACCAACTCGTATAGCTCCTCCAGTCTTTTCTCCCTTTGGATTTTCCTCATTCTAATACATTTACTGCTCTATTTGGTTAAATCCCAAATTACCACTTCAATTTATCAGCTGGGCATGGTCTCTTAGAACAGATCCTAATCCCAGTGTCAGCACCACTCTACAAGGGCTGCTCCTGCTTTAACTTGGTTCTGAGTTGCCCTGGATACAGCTCCCTACCTAACTCTGTGGCCCTCACAGGGGGCGCTTCCAGCCCGCAGGCAATGCAAATGAGTACAGGAAATATTACATTAATTTCTAGGCACTTCAAATAATAGTTAGAATGAATCCCTCACTAAATTGGTAGGGAGCAGTTAGGTGACTGCCTTTCCACTCCTGGGTAAGGTACCTCCCTGCTGATTGACAGGTTGTCCGCCCCTGAGCAGGGGAACAGACTAAGGAAAAGATAAACTTCGCTCCTACCAATATGACTTTCACTTCAGCAAGTTAGAGTATCACCATAGTCATTTAGGAATATATGCTCGTAAAAACCTGCTGTCTCTACACACACATTCACGTACATGTGCACATATAAAAAATATAACGTACTTGTGTGTCTGCGTGCGTGTGTGTATGTGTGTATCTGAACCCTTAGGAATTTTAGTGAGTCTGGGTTTGAGAAAGACTTGGTAGATAGCAGCCATGTTAGAAACACCCTCTGTCTATTCAGATCCTATTTCCCCACAGTCGCATCCCTCTACCTCTATGAAACAGACATCTATGTCTACTGGATCCACCATGGTGTTTATTGAGAGGCAGGAGAGTATGGTCTATAGAAGCTTGTCCTCCAGGCTAAGATTGCCAAAGATAAAATTCCAGCTCGGCCACTTACTGTCTGTGTTTCTGAACAAGTTCCTGAACTCTTCTGTGTCTCAGTTTCTTCAACTGTAAAGGAGGATAATGATGGTAACATAGCAATTAAAATAGATGTCAAGATTAAGTGAGCTAGAACAGTGTATGTTATATTGAATATATATACAAATACATAATAAACATCAGTTAATATTTCCTTATGACAATATCAGGAAACAATAGACTATATCATATAATTAATTGTAAAACTGAAGCTTAGGATATTACCCAACTTGCCTAAAGCCTAGTAAAGGTGGTACAGGGAATTCCATTCCTGGTCTATCTGAATCAGAGGTTCTTGGTCTTTTTTTTTTTTTTTAGAAAGTAGGATTTATTGAGAGGATGAAAAGCTACCATGGTGGGAGAGGACCCAATGGGGGTTGCCTAGATGTCCTTGTTCTTATACAGGTGTTTACTGATCCCTGCCTTTGCCTGTATAATAGTGTTGCCTATCTTCTTATTCAATACCCTACCTTATACTGTGGGACACCATCTGAAGTGCTTTGGGCAATGTGGAGTCTAGAGGATGTATAATAAAGATGTATTAATGGATTGATTTGTTAGTGCACATTTGCCTGTGTGATTGCAGTTTTTAAACTTCTATATGACATTACATTTCTTTAATACTTGTTATAAAATGTATATCTTCAGAAGCTGTCCTTACGAAACTCATATATTTTTTTCCTTTCTTCTTAGCACATTTTTGCTTAGCTCTATTATAGTCAACTTGTTTGTTAAGATTTGTTGTCTAATTATATAGAGTGTGGCCAAATAAATTGTAAGGTGTGCTTTTTTCATATTCCTCCATAATTTCTGTTGTATATAAAGGAGCAGTAAGTAAGTATGTACACATCAGAGATTTCACATATAAATAAATCAGAAACTCAAAGAAACCATTGGCATTTTCATGGATGGTGTCTTGCTTTCAAATAGTTTATAGAAATGTGGTGGTGAGTATGAAGTCGAGTTACCTCAATCGCCTCGTTTGACTTTTATTTTATTTTATTTTATTTTTTAAGAATCTGGATTTCTCTTTGCTTCCCAGGCTATACTCAAACTCCTGGCCTTAAGCGATACTGTTCCCCTACCTCTGCCTCAGTCTCCATCCTGAGTATCTGGGACTACAGGCATGTACCACTGTGCCTGGCTACCTTTGTCCTATTTGTCCCTTTAGTGATTGATACTATTGACCAATTTTTCTCCTTAAAGCCCTTCTCCCTGGGTCTTCAGAGTCACCCTGCTTTTTCCTGGGTTTTCTCCTCACAGTCAAGCAGTTTCTTGAGCTTTCTTGTTATTAAATTGCCGTTTCTTTGGTCTGTCATCTTCTTTGGTCTGCTTCTCCCTGAAAGTGGTTGCCTGACTATTCTCATTTATATCCATGACCCTCCTCCCTACCATGCCCTGCATGTTGTTCCCCAAATTTTAAACCTGTATCTTTTTTGAAAAGCCAAACCTATGTGCTCAACGAATTGCCTGATAATTCTCCTGTTTCTCTCACCATACCACAGAATTATCATATTCAAAGCAGATTTAACTTCCACACAATATCCTAAATTCACTTTTCTTTCTGCATTAGATGGTTAAGTGGATGATACCACCATTCTTATCGTCTACTAAAAGCAACAATGACAACAACAAAACAAACAAACAAACAAAAACTTGGGCATGGATCAAGATCCTCCTCTCAAACATCATGTCCTATAAATATTACATCCAAAATATCTGTTGAATCTATCTTCTCTTCTTCATGCCTAGTGTTATCTTCGTTCTGTTCCTTATTGTTTCTTGCTTGTGTTAGTTTAATAGACCCCTAAGTGGTCTCCTTGTCTCCATTCTCATTCCCTCCAATTTATCCCCTTTGTGTTTCCCAGAAGGACCTTTCTAATTGTGGATTGATTATGTCTCTCCTGTAGTAAATATTCTCTAGTGGCATGCATCCCATTACTGCCAGGACAGAGCCAAGCATCATAGCATGACAGAGAATGCAGCTCAAGACCTGGTTCCTGCCTATTCCAGCAGTCTTTATGTACTACAGCTCTTCACAAGAAATTATGTTTCTGCATTTCAGACAACTGGCCTGTCCTTGAATGGGCATTAGAATGCAGGACATTTATTAAGCGTGTGAACTTCTGAAGTCCAACTGACTAAGTTGAAATCCAAGTACTATGTGACATTGGGCAAATTGCCATACCTCTCTGGACCATGATTTCTCAACTATAAAAGAAGAATATTATACTGTTTGCCTTATAGGATAATTGAAATGGGTAAAACACAGAGAACAGCAGAATAACAAGTATTCAGATACCATAGCTATTATTACTATTCCCGTCCTTTAGTCCTTTAACTGCTTCCCCTTACTGCATAATCTAGCTAACATGCACACTCTCTTTAAAACTTAGTTTTCATTCTGTGTTCTAGAAAAGTGATCTTACCCCCTCGCACATCACTTCCTCCTCCCTTCCCCTTTTTTTGTTTTTAAATTTTATTATATTTTATTTTTTTTTGAGTTGGAGTCTTACTCAGTTGCCCAGACTGTAGTGCAGTGGCCGCTCCCGGCCACCGCAGCCTCGACCTGATGGGCTCCGGCGATCCTTCCACCTCAGCCTTCCAAATAGCTGGAACTACAGGCGCACGCTATCACGCCCGGCTAATTTTTTTGATTTGTTGTGGAGATGAGGTCTCGCCAAGTTGCCCAGGCGGTTCTCGAACCCGCGGGTTCAGGCAGTTCACTCACCTCGGCCTCCCAAAGTGCGGGATTACAGGCTGAGCCACCGAGCCTGGCCTCTCCCTTCCCCTTTGATCACTACTGCCACATATACTGTCCTTGAATGCTAGAAAACACTGAAGGAGAGGTTGAGTCTGAGGTTTGGGGAAATGGTTCCCCCACTGTGAAAAGACTTACGTTAGGAAGAGGGAAGACAATGAAAGAGACACTTAAAAATTGAAAGGAACAGAAAAATTCATCTTCAGTTTTTTTTTTTCTCACTCTGTCACCCAGGTTGGAGTGCAGTGGCACGCTCACAGCCACTGCAGCCTTGACCTGCTGAGCTCAGGTGATCCTTCAGCCTCAACCTTCCAAGTAACTGGAACCACAGGCGGGTGCCACCATGCCTGGCTAATTTTTTTGATTTATTGTAGCGACAAGGTCTCACCAAGTTGCTCAGGCTGGTCTCGAACCCCTGGGCTCAGGCAATCCTCTCATCTCTGCCTCTCAGAGTGCTGGGATTACAGGCATGAGCCACCGCCCAGCCATCTTGGATTTTTAAGTAAGAGGCTTATTTATTAAACAGACTAATGTTAAGGGACAAGGGATTATCCTAGTGTTTTTTTTTAAATATCCTAAAAAGCAATGGTGACTGAAGAGAAGCAAACATCAAGAAAATGAATTATTACATTGTTTCAAAGTCAGTTGGATAAAAGTATTCATTTCTTTTAATAATATTTTTTCTAACTCTTCTGAAATTTCTAATTTCGGGGGTATTTAGAGATGACATTTGGCCCTATTTCATCTACTAATAACATGAGAAGTCTAGAAATATCTATGCCTAATCTGGTTTCCATATACTCTTTCTTGGTTCTCCTGCCTAGTATGTCTCAGGGAGGCATATACAATTATTTTCACAAATATTTAATACATATCTTAATAAAATAATAAGCACATGCCTCATAGCACTTTTAAGGAGGAAAAGAAAGTAGAACCCAAACCAAACCATTTTGGGGTATTGTAACTCTATAAAGGTAAGGAGACTTCATCACAGAAATGAAATGGATCCAGGGGAACCAAATCCTATTTATAGTAATTTATCATACTAAAAAGTTGTAACTGGTAGCTAACTTTAAAGTTATTTCCTAGCCACAAACATTAAAGTGATGATGATATCAGTGCATTCCCATTCCTCTCTCAAATATGTACTCACACATAAAGCTGACAATTACAGAAGCAAAGCCAAGCAGACTTTTCTCAGTCCAGTCTTTGTCTCAGAAGGAATCTATGCCTTCTTCTTTTACACTCAAACTATTTTGAGATTTTATATGCCTAGACTCAATCATAAAATTGAATTCAGATATAACCTTTTTCAGTATGTGGAGCTAATGAAATCACCCCAAAGGTCATTTACTTAAGCAATAAGCACTTCAAATTGATCATGATCAGTTAAACTATCAACTCCAGGTAACGATTTTTTTCTCTCTTTTTCTTTTGGTACTTACTCAGTACTAGAATTAAGAGATAGGTTTGTCCCTAGGTTTAATATCCAATTTTCTACCAATCACAACACAAGACATGCTCTGTTAGATTTATGATACTCTTAAAATGAGTTTTACTTCACAAGTCAAGGTACAATCACCAATTTTGTTGACATATTATTACAGGATATGTAAAACCTTAGATAAAAGCTAAAATGAGATAAATCTGTATATCACACATCTGATAATTAGATATTGTGGGAAAATTTGAAAAATGAAAGGATATGAATGAGGCATATGTATGGAAATAAAGGTCACTATTTCAAATTCAATATTCTCAGCCCAGTTTTCAAAATCAATTTTTATTTCTTATCTTTATAGTAACATATGGTAAGTCAGAATGTGTGTAATAACATTACACATTCTAATTCAATGAAATAAAATAATTGTCAATAAACTTAGTGGACCAAATTTCCATACTGTTATTGTTTGTTATATATTCCAGTTCCTTTAAAAATTTCTAGGAATTGTGTGACAGAACTTTTAGCACCGTAGTTGAAATTTTGATTTTAGATAGCACTAAGAACATTATAATTATGACATGAATATGTGCCAACATCTTGTCTTTATTTTTCATTTGGAAGTTTAATTTGGGGCCAGTTCACAGCATATAGCCCCTTCTTTGGAATCTGAGCAGAGAAAATAAGGAGTGAATGTCCAAATGATCAGTTGTGCCACCCAGTCAACAACCATGGCAAAGCAGCTAATGGTTGCTAATGTCGAGAAGAATTATTGAAATGAAGTTTGGAGACTTTGGATTTAATTATTTTTCCTACTGTGAACTTCACTCAAATGCATCAAGTAGCATCTTCTACTGGGAACAGAGATCTGAAAAGGAAACTAAGTTAAATAGATAATGGTACCTCCCAGAGAACCGTAAAATAATTGTCTACTTACATCTCATTCTAAGTACATGACTTATAGAATCATCTACCGTTCTTTCACCAAAAATTACTTGTATTATCAAAAAGCCTTTATTTTGTATTCAATCTAAGGTTTTAATTTTGGCTGAATATTTATGATTAATATAATGATAATGTTTCGGTTAATTTTTTTTTTCATCATTCAGATAATTTGTTTTACATCCCACATCTAATATATAAGCAAATCCTGTTGGCTTTACCTTCAAAGCAGGTCCTGATTCAATCATTTATTATCACTTTATCTCTACCACCATGTTCCAAGTCATCACACCTCCCACCTAGACCACAGCCAGAGTTCCTAACAGGTCTCCTTGCTTTCACTCTAGTTCCTAATAGTATGCTTTTTACAAAACAGTAAATCTTTCCAGATTTAAATAAGTTTGTCATTCCACTGCTCAAAGCCCTCCAATGACTTTCCTATCACACTTAGAACAAATTGCCAAGTTCTTACCCAGGCCTAGGAGGCCCTGGATGATCTGACTCCAGGTTTTGTCCTCATCCTCATTTCCCACCACTCTTACGTGTTTCATCCTTGATGGCTCCCTTGTGTGTACAAACAAGCCTTCTCTTCTGGGTCTTTGCTCTTGTGCTCACTTCTACCTGGAAGGCTCTGTCCCCAATATACATAGTTTGTGCCTTCACTTTAGGCTTCCACTCAAATATCAGCACCTCAGAAAAGCCCTCTCTGACCATTCTATCTCAAATAGGTCTAGCCCTAACCTATTAAGAAGAACTAACTCTGTGTTTGTTTTCTTCACAGCACTTACATTATCTAAAATATTATTGGTTAATTGATTGATGGGCTAACTACGGCCCCAGAATGAGAACTTATAGAAGTTACAGGCTTTTCTTTCTTCTTCTTCCTCTTTTCTCCTTCTCCTCCCCCTCCTCCTTCTCTCACCCCTCCTCCTTTCTGCTTTTTCTTCCTCTCTCTTCTGTATCTGGAAAAAATTAGTACCTGGAATATGAAGACACTTGATTTGAAAAATGTGTCGAATAATTTAAGGAATGTATTTTCTTTTTAATATGATTTGATATAAGTTTCTATAACTTTTTTCTCCAGGGATTCCAGGACCTTGCTTCTTTCTATTATAATGATAGATTTGTCATCATTGTAAAAATAACATTTAATATATATTTGCACTTGTTTTGGGGAATTTCTGTTCTATCCCTTACCTGACTGGTGTTTCTGAACCAGCACCATACTACTTTAACCATTATAGTTTTGTGATGCTTTTGATAACTGACAAGGTAAGTTCCCTCTCAACTACTCTTTCTAAATTCTTATCATTCTTGCCTATTCTTCTTATGGTGATTTTGAAAATGACCAATTCAAAAAAGTTGTATTTTAACTGGAATTGTGTACAGCTAGAAATTAGTTTGATAATATTTTGTCTTTTTGGAATAATGATGAATCTTTCAAGTCAAGATAAATATATCTCTCTAGGTCTTTTTGTGACTCAGTAAAACTGCTGTTTTCTTCATTTTTGTATCAGAGTTATTCAGGTATTTTATATTTTACATGTTATATATAGGTATAACTAATTGAGATTTAGCTTTATTTGAAGTAATATTTTCTCATTGAGTCCCACCTAGTTTTTCTTTGTGCTGTGCAACTGAAGATTTGAATTTATGTAAGATTACTTAGCTTCAGACAATAATTTCCTACTTTTAGAACTCAATATTTGATTCTTTATGGATTTAATAAATGTAAAATGTATATTTCTAAAATGTTCACATCATGGTCATTTGTCCTTATCCTTGTTACTCTATCCCCTTTTTCAAAATAACTAACAGAAAATTTGTCATTTGTATTTATGTAAACATTGCTTGTCAATTGAATATTGTGCTAATGATTTACCCAGAAAAATACCATGAAAATAAGTTTAACACTGTTCAGAACATTACAGAATTACAAATTATTTGAAATCAATTCTGACAAAACAAAACAGAACTTTTTTCTTTTCTAACTATGCAGGAATTTGTAGAGTTTTCTATATTGTGCCTTGCAAGGAAGCAACTCATTATTTTTTTAAAAAAACCAGGCTCTGGGGCTCCGCCTGTAATCCCAGCACTTTGGGAGGCCGAGGCAAGTGGATTGCCTGAGCCCATGGGTTCGAGACCAGCCCGGGCAACTTGGCAAGACCTCATCTCTACAATAAATCAAAAATTAGCTGGGCGTAGCATACGTCTATAGTTCCAGCTACTTGGAAGGCTGAGGTGGAAGGATCACCGGAGCCCGGCAGGTCAATGCTGGGGGGTGGCCATGAGCATGCCACTGCACTCCAGCCTGGGCAACAGAGTGAGACTCTAACTCAAAAAATAAAAATAAAAAATAAGAAGAGCAGTATAAGCAGTGAAAGGTAAAAATAAAAGAAAATCACTAGACAGTGAATTATAGAAAAGCATAAGAGTTATAAAAATAATTCAGAACTATGTATTATACACCTTCCTTTATCTTATATATCTTCCTTTATGTACATTTTTATAGGCTTGGATTGTATAAATAGCAAAACTATATAACATAAGTCAGAAATAACAACCGATAATTAAATGTCACAAATTCTTTTCTTTTTCCTGTTTATTTGTGAAATTGCTGTACATAACAAATGTTTCTTTTATTTCACATTCTGTTGTTGCTTTTCACGTTCAAGTACTACACTATTCTCAGTTTTAGCACAGGACGCTCATATCAAATACTGTCCTGGAGAAGGTCAAGGGCTCTGAGATATAACTTATCCTTATTTAATCTCTGTAAATTGGGAATTCTGGGGTGAAATCATTTGGAGTATAATATGTTGTAATATGCATAACGTAAGACGACCATTTGTACATTCTGTTTCAAAAACTGTGACATCTTATTTGTGAAGTTTTGCCCCCCACATAAGGATTATCTTTAAATGAAGTTATGTCATATCAGCTTCAATAATCCTGTGGTGTTTTTTGAAAGAAGAGGGTCAATTTGGAGCTTCTGAAAACCAGCTTTTTTTTTTTAATGTTCTCCATGGCAAAACATAAATTAATTTGCATCTTGTATATCCCTTTGCTTTTTTTGAGATGTTAATGATGAATACACATTGCCACTTCAATAACTGATTTTAAAAAGTCTGTTTAAAAAGATCTTAATTTCTGAGGTGGGATGTTGGGGGTAAGGTGGGAGCAGGGAGTAGCGCGCCCCCGCGAAGACTCTGGAGCGACATGTGGCCTCAGTGATACACTTATCTTTGAGAACTTGAGGGTAGGTGGCTTTAAATTAAATATTAACGTTTTAAGAAATGAGGTCTGGGCTGGTTGTCACTGCACAGAGGAGACCTAATTTGGGCTGTCGCACCGAGGTCCCAGGCTCCACTGGTGAGGACACTGAGCTGAGAGAGGGCTCAAAGTGATTTGCCTGTGCAGGGGGTGGGGTTGCAACTTCATTTTCCTCTGACATATTTTGTTGGCTGATTAATAGGCTGACACTAATTTAGGTCTCAGAAGACTAGAATGTTCTGTAACAGGATAGAGAAGGAAAAGGGGGGAGGAGAAGAGGGGGAATAACAGAATGTGGGATGTTTGGAATTTGGGCTTAGGGAAACCCAGAGCATATTTTAAAGACCTCACCTGCTGGCAAATTGAGAATGAAAAAGCCGGTGCCTTAAACAATTAATTTTGCTAATCATGCAATCTAAATTGTCACACTTAAGTATCTCGGTGTTGACCTGTTTAGACAATATGCCTTAAACCACAGGGGAGTCGTTTCAGTAGATCATGTTTAAGTTAGCTAATTAATATCAAAAGCAGTGTGGAATTGACTAACAGGTAATTTAATCAAAAGATAATTAAAACTATTGAAATTTATAAATTATTATTTAATTAATATTAGTTAATATTATAATTTTCAAAGTCTGAATTATGCCGATTAAAGGGCTCTCTCATAAATACCACTGAAAATTAATTACAAATTAATATAATCTGCTGAAACATCCTCTTAATGGACTTCCAGCTATTCTTAACTTTTGCAATAAATAAACATTAGACCCCATACTGCATCTCATCTCCCTGAATGTAATAGGCGTTCTGAAAATACTGAGGTCTTCAACTCTCTGGATTTCTAAGTAGAAATCCACACATACGCCAGCACCTTTAGTAGCAGAGAGGCTGATATTTTTGTTGGGATGTGAATTTGAAGGGCCGTGGGAGTGGGTGAACACTGAGGGAAGAGTTCAACTACCAGGTGCCTGTTTGGCTCCTCAGTGTGGCTTCCTCACCCACTTTAGAGAAACTTCCAGAAGACAGCAGTTGGGCAGGAGGGTGGAGACAGTTCTGATATGGAATGTGGTCCTTGGCCCTATGCTTCTCTTGTACTTTGCTAGAATCCCTGCCTATGAGTGAATTCATTAGGAATGATGTGAAAGGATCACATTTTATGGAAGAAACCCAACAGCCTATGACAGAGTGGTGTTTTGTTTGCAGAGAACTTGGAGGGATAAACACTGAGTTAGGAGGGGTGGAGGTGGGAGACAGATATTTTCTCTCCTCTTATCTACCATAGGAAAGCAGGCTAACAACACATCCAGAGGTAATGTTCTTCCTGTTATATAAGGGGTTTGGTAATATTTCTATACTGAAGTGAGCAAATACCCTCAAGAGCCTTGGAACACTGTAGAGATAACTCTTTATTGCTGCTTCTCCCTGTATTTAATTTTTGACTGTAAAGGGACATAGAGGAAGTGGAAACCAAAATGTCGAGCCAAAAGGAACTCTCATTGGTCATTGAGGATTTGTGCTATTAACCTTTCCTAATAAACTGAGAATATAAAGCTTTCACCTTCCTCCAACCCCCAGTGTATAGCATCTAGCACTTTTAGGGTTGCCCTGTAAATATAAAGTGACCTTGCTGCCTATATTTATGAGGCAGTTAGATGCTGAATGGGATGTCATATAACCTAATACTACATATAGAAGCTTCTGCTGAAATGTATATGCAGTAAAGACAGATTTACAGCTGCCTTGAGTTTCCCTTTGAATTTCCAAGATTTATCTGAGCTTAAGGTCTCAACATTAGTTTCATGCTGCCAGAGCATTTTTCAGCATTCACGCTAGAGCGGGATCTTGGGACTAGTGCTGAATCTCCTTTGATGAACATATGCTTTTAGTCTCTCGTTTTCTCCGGAGGCTGTGCCTGAAATTGAGGGTTATGGTCTTCGTTTTGTTTTAGTCATTTACTATGGGCCACTATCAAAAATGCTTTTTCTTAATTGGAGCATTTTGGGAAAACAAATGAAGGAAAAATCTTGTCCCTTAAAAATTGAATCACAGCTGTAGTAGTAGATAAGACTGACATATTCAGTTCTTAGAAAGAGGCAATCAATGTTGAATGCATCAGGTGAGTTCATTTCTCGAGCTCGGCTTTAATAGCTTATAAAGAAGATTGATTAAGTTCTTGTCTGATAGATCAATAGTGGAATGAAACTGAGCTTCCCTCCTTCCCTTCTTAAAGACGGAGTCCCTATATGCTTAGAGGCACAGAAAAAGCAAACATTTGTGCCTTGCTTGTCGCCTCCAAATGGCAGCTATTATAAATAGGCACAATATTTGAAGGTTACCTAGATTGTTTTATTGTATATTAAATATTTGAGAAAGTTCATTAATGCATCTAACCGGTAAGTCTATTTCTTAGTGATGACATTGAAAACTTAGGGAAACTTCAGGGATTCAAAAAATATTAAGATTCCACACCTGCTATTTTTTCTCTTCTGAGTAGCAGGAATTACTTTATGAATGTATGAAGTTTTGGGTTTTATATGTTTCTCTTATATTTTTAATGTGGAATAGAGATTTAAACTAATTTAATTTATTTTATTATATAAGTAATATAAATCCATATGTATAACGTATTGTGTATATACTTCTCAACTCATACTTATGTACATACTTAAATTCAGTATATTTTTTCCAGTTGTCTTTTTTCTCTCTTTAGCCTGGAATCAATCATGACTGTTGACAATGAACTGTGAAACACAATGATTAATTAGATAATTATTAAAAGTTTTCTAACAATGATTAACTTGTATTTATTTATAGCATATTTTAAGAATGCACAATTTCTAATTGCTCTTATAAACTGGGTGGGCCTTTTTCATTTCTCAAGCCACTTTTCTTCCATTTACATGTAAATAAACTCTTTAATGACATCCTGGTGCTCAAAGACTGAAGACCAAATGCCTTTCCCAGCTCCATATGGCTTTGTGTAATGTGACTCTTAACTTATTACTTGAGCCTCTGGTTATACCACTCCTACTCACTGCCTTTCACTTTTCCACCATGTAGCCATTGAATGATGTATTGTTTTTGTTTTTTCTTTACGCAACTTTTCCCCCTTTTACCTAATCATCTCTTACTTCACCTTAGCCAGAAGTTCATTCTTTATGTCCCCTGGAAAGCCTTCTTGGATTCCTCCAAGGTACTTCATGCTCTTTTATGGTCTCACATAACACCTTGTACCATAATTTGTATAAAGCCTTTATTGGTTTAATTAGTTGATCACTGTCTGTGAGGACAGGGGCTAAGTCTGTCTTTGCTCACCTCTGTAATACAGTGCTAAGTATAATAATAATAAATAGAATTCCTGGCACCTGGTAGATGCTGAAGAAGACTTTATTTAATAATACATGAGTATTGACTGTTGTACCACCTTGAACTGTCCTTTTGCTTTAATCAGCCCTTCTCCCCCCTTTTAAAGAACATTAAGAACTACAGACTGCAGGGAGAACATTTAATAAAATGTAAACACCAACTAACATTGCCTCTAATTGCTGAGTAATTGAGTGAATCTATTCTTCCTTAAAGGGAGTAAGAATCACATGATTTAATAAAGACCAA
Source organism: Tarsius wallacei (assembly GCA_963574415.1). Classification (NCBI taxonomy): domain Eukaryota; kingdom Metazoa; phylum Chordata; class Mammalia; order Primates; family Tarsiidae; genus Tarsius; species Tarsius wallacei. The sequence continues at coordinate 1,350 of CAUYQG010076248.1, read as the reverse complement.
TATTGATGACTGATTACTATGTAAGTTCCCTTCTCTCTTGGTGAAAATTGGTAAGGTTTTTGTGTGTAGGAAGGTCTGGTTGGGGAGGGAGTAGAGATGGTGCTGACAAAAATGGTTGTGTTTGAATACTCACATTAGAGGACCAGGAGAAGGAAATTGTAGTATTTTAAAAGTAAATGCAGTGCTTTCCTCTGTGGCTTTATTGAAGAAAAAGTCTATGATCAATGTCAAGGTGAGATTAAAATACTTCTATACAGCACCAGAAATAATTCTGTTTTGGGGGAGAATAATAGGCCATATAGAATAAAAAGGGTGTTTCAGAGAGACTGGTTTCCGCTTCACACCTATGAGTACCCTTGTAGCATAAAGGGAAGAACAGAATGGAATTTGTCAAATGAACAGATACAACATGCACTAGTGGGCAGTATTGCAACCATGGATTATTCTAAAGTTAAAAATGGTATGTTAGGAATACAGGAAGTTTTCTAGGTAGGAGAAATTATTCTTTTTCTACAATCTTTGCATCATCTCTATTTGATAGTTTTTCACCTCCCGTTCACTTTTCTTTCTTTTTGAATTTCAAACCAAAATGCCAATACAGTGCTTTTCTGGCATAGTGTTTCTTAACTTTCAGAAACTGTCATGAGAACAAGTTGAATTGAGGGTTGATCCTGAATTGTCTCTAGCTGTGCCTTCTGCTCTTTTGTTTTTGAATGACCGGGGCAGCCTTCTTGACCACATTTATAAAATAGCAATAAATACTTCTACCTTGATGGGTTTAAAACATACACAAAACTTTCAGAAATATTATTTAAAATAAAAGATAGTATAGCTATTGTTTAAAGTTACATTTAAATAATCATGTATTAACTGAAATTGAAAGCACAGAAAGAAATATTTTACAACAAAGGCCTTTGTATGGTGCAATAAGTTCTACCATGTGACTTTTAATTAGATATTATCCTTAGTGATTTTTTTTGTAGTAGCATCAGTATGGCAAAATGACAGAAAAATATTTGGGACTCAGCTCTTCATAGTCTCAATAGTTTGGCAGCTACAGTAGTGTTGGTGTTTATTTTGGAATTTTGTCTTCTCAGAAAACTTTTGAGATAATAGTCGTTAGTCTGTCGTGGCACAGAATAAAGCTTATATTACCAATGTCTCTTAAAAGTCATTTAAAAATTATAATTTTCAAGCCGGGCTCAGTGTCTCAGCCTGTAATCCCGCGCCTTGGGAGGCTGAGGTGAGTGGATTGCCTGAGCCCGCGGGTTCAAGACCCGCCTGGGCAAGCGAGACCTCATCTCTACAATTAATTACAAAATTAGCCGGGCGTAGTAGCATGCGCCTGTA
>CAUYQG010076247.1:0-14161 GCA_963574415.1 Tarsius wallacei | reverse complement strand
GGTCTTCTCATTTGATGTCTTGTGGGGGTTCTCTGTTTCTCTTGTGCTTGGCTGGTCACATCTCTGGTGAGATGGGGAAAGTTTTCTTGGATTACTTCCTGGAATACCTGCTCCAAGTTGTTCACCATTTCCCTTTCTTCTTCTGGGATACCAATCAGGCATAGGTTGGCCTCTTGACATAATTGCACATCTCTTGTAGTCTTTGTTCTTTCTTTCTGAGTCTTCTTTCTATGTTTTTTACAGATCAGGTTAATTCCATGTTCTGGTCTTCAAGTTCTGAGATTCTTTCTTCAGCTAGATTACTTCTGCTTTCCATGATTATCATTTTGTTTTGTATCTCCTGGATGAAATTTTTTATTGCCAAAATCTGTGTTACAAGTTCTTTCAGTGTTGCATCTTGTCTTTCTTGAGTCTTATTCACTCTTTCCATCCATTCCCTAATTCCTGTTATATTCTGGGCCCAGTCGTTGGTGACTTCCATTGTTTGAGCACCAAAGTCTGGTTTTTCAGGAGTTTTGTCTTTGGTACACTTGATATTGCCTGAGGTCTTCCTTTGGCTTTTCCTCATTTGTGACAGATCTCTTGTTTTTCTCTTTAATTCTGTTATTCAGTGTCAGTGCAAGCAGCTTTGCCTTCTGATGTTTGCTCAGACCTCGATTCTTCCCCGATTCAGGCTCTGGATTTGTTCTATTTTGGAAAGGATGGGAAGCTTTGCTGTCTCTAATAGTTTTTGAAATTCGAACAAAGTGGGGGATGGTGCACTAGGAATCAGATACTACTTGCAAATTGAAATGTTCACTTATTATGGTATGTGTCCCCTGAGACCCACTCTCCACTACCACTCTCTATGATGATGCAAAGCAGAAACCAATGCAAAAGCAATTGAACACATACACACACACTCTAAAACAAACTGGAATAACAACACAGTGAAACAAAACAATCATCACCAAAAAGATCCCCAAGAAAACTAAACTAAACACACACACACACACATGCCTTGCACAAAGTAAATAGAGGAGAAAAACAGAAAGACCAAAGGGAAAAATAAAAGGGGGGAGGGAGACTTAGGTTGAACCCTCACATATATATTGACATACCCCTTAAACTATAAAAAATGAATATAAAAAAGACCCAGAAGAACAAAAGAGCAAAAACCAACAGCCACAACAAAATCAAAAGATGAACACTCAGTCACTGACATACACACATAAACAGAAAAGGACAAATAAAAGAAGAAAGAAACAGAAAAAGAAAAGAAAAGAAAATTGGGGGGGTGCAGATCAAACTCTCACATATGCATTCATGCACATAGAAAAAAATATTTTAAAAATAGATGAACTAACAAGCAATCAGTCAAAAAAGTTTTTTTAATTAAAAAATAATCAAAAATTTATAAAACAGAAACAAACAAACTAACAAAATCTTGCCCTCTTGTGGCAGACTCTATAACTGTTTCTCTAATCAGGTCTCTCCTGCAGAGCCACCTCTTTCACTCTCTCCTCAAGGAACAAAGCAGGGAAAGAGGAGGGACAGTGGAGGTGAGAGGGGCTGCAGGCCTCTCCTCCCACTCTCATATGGTCAGGGAGATCTCTGGTGGGGAGGTACAGGACTGTCTCTTCCCCAGGAATGTACTCTCACTGGGGTGCCACAGCCAGGCCTATCCTGGAATGGAGCTCTCCTTTTGCAACTGATGTCTTGGCTCCGCCTGGGTTTGTCCCTCTCAGTTGTGGCCCAGCTGTGTGGGTCTAATGTTCAGAGGATTACTGGGAAGGAGGGGGTTTGGGTCAGCCCTGGGCTCACCATTGATCTCTTTGGAGTTCTTCTTCCTCCTTTTCTGGCCACACCCTTGGTCCCCCAGCTGGATTAGGGTAGGGGGTGGGGTACCTGGAACTCAGCACTTGTCTGGTCCCTTTGAAGTTTGTGCTCTCAGGATATTGCATTTGGGCCACGATCAAGCCCTGATCCACCAGTCACAGAGATCAGATCTGTTGATCCGTGGTGAGCAAGTCGAGCACTTTCCTGCCCCACCTTCAATGTGGTGGTAGGGTGCCTCTCTTGTCCTCTTCCATGGAACTTGCCTCTGCACTCCATCCTCAGCCCCTTCCAGTGCCCTGCAAGGTGCTGAAGTGAAGGCAAAGCCCTGAGTAGTCTCTCTCCTGCTTCAATGGTGAGGGAGCGCCTGGGACAATAGTGTCTCTTCACAGCTTTTCCAAAGGAAAACTTCTGTCCATTTTAAAAAAACAATGGTGCTCCGCTTCTGCCACCCTGGAAGAGCCAGGGACAAAGTAGAGAAGCTGCAGCACCAGCTGTTGCACTAGGGGCCTGGCCACCTGCTCACAAGCCCTACTTAGATAGTATCTCCTAGCATTTTTTTTTGCCAGGGAGGGTTTGTTGATTAAAAAAAAAAGAAAAGAAAAGAAAGAGAAAATGGTGCTCAGCCTCTGCATCCCAGGAATTGCTAAGGTCCAAGCCTAGACGCTGTGGCACAAGCTGCTCACCAGGTGAGCCCTAGCCGCTAGCCTTCTAGCCCTCACTCAGTCAGCCACTCACACGCCCACTCGCTCACCAGCAAATACACAATTTTCCATACACACACTCACTCACACGGGGACTCACATAGTCCAACTGGCTTGACCGCCATCTTCCCCGCCCTGCCCATGATGGTTTTTGTGAACCACTGAGTTTGGTGGGGGGGGGGGGTAGTGTTTGTTATGCAGCAAAAACTGACTAATACATCAAGGAAAAGCAGATGACAGTAATAAGCAGGGCTAGTGATGAGGTATTCTGGAGATATGGAATTTAAAGCTTTAAACATTTTTTTTTTCAGGGAAAATGATCTGGAATCTACTATAAGAAACAAGGACACCTACTCCACTTATAGGTCTAAGAGCTGTGAGAGGAAAGTCAAAATTTACTTTAGCACCTTCAAGGAAAACATACTTCACAAAGGACATTTACATTTTCATTAGAGCAAGAAGGTGAAGGAACAATGTGGAGAAGTTGAAGATACAGGAAAATTTACTAATATTGCCCATAAATTCCATAGCACAGTGGAAATAGTTCCACTTTTATGTTTTTCTTATTGTTAGATCTTTATTTTCGACGATCTAGCATGCCTCTTGATATTATAAATCCAGGCATCTCAAGATCAACATGAGCAAAACGAAACTCATTATTTCCCTGGCAAGCATTCTTCTCTTCCTGTAACACCTTTCATTTATCCTAAGCAAGAGACTAGAGACATCCTTAATTCCTCCCTTTCTTTTGTCTTTTACATTCAGTATCTGTCCAAGTTTTGTCTATTCTTCTTTCAAGGTTTTTCCCAAATGCAAGACTGCTTTTCTATCTTCAAACTGCTGACTTAGTACATACTCTCTTTCTACTAGCATGCGATAATGAAACATTTTTCTAAAAGGCTTTTATGCATCTAGTATCCCCTCCAATTAATCTGTTTATTTAGTGAAAGGAACATGGATTCTACAGTCAGATATTTCTCAGTTGGCATATTGGCTTTGAGACTTTCTGTGAGAAAGGAGAAAGGATAATTAAAGCTTTATGAACTTGAACTTTCCTCTCCTATCAAAATGGGACACAGTAAATTTACCTAATTTACAAGGTTGCTGCTAGAGTTAAATGAAATCACTCCTAGCTAATTTATGGCATGGAATGATGTCCCATTATGTTAGTTTCCTTCTTCCTCTTATATTTCTAGAATAATCTTCCCATAATGCAAATTTGATTGTGTTACTGTATTATGGGAAAAAAAATCTCAAATAGATTCTCCCTGACTATAGAATGGAAAGCAAATCCTCTATAATAACATAAAAGGGCTTCAGTGATCTAGGCCTTTTATTTCTTATCTCCTTCCACCCTTCAGCACAGCTGGTTGGTCTGAGTTATAGTAACCCCATTGGCACAAAACCCACAAGGCTCAATTTCTACATAGTACAGCATCCTGGAAATGGACAAATGCAGACATTGCCAGCTGCTCACCAAAAATCCATTTTCATTTCTGTTGTGGCAGATACTTACCAGCTGTAAGCAATATCTGTGTTATCTTTCTCTATACACCCATTTAGAATATATGTTCCAATCCTCTGCATTGGATGGGACCATGTCTCTGGGCGCTGGGTAGCAGAATGTACATAGAAGTGATAAGCACCGTTTTTGTGCCTGACCCTTAAAGCCTGACTTACTCCTCTTTCCCTGTCTTCGGGCCATATGTGGACAATGCAGTGGAGGATTCTGAACCTCTATAGGTTGGCAGAGCCAGGAGGTGACAGGAATTTGGATCCCTGGATGACATCATGAAGTTCTCCCACCTACTCCCAACTTACATTGGACAGCAATGCAAGCAAGAGAAAAATATTTTTCTGTGTGTGATCCATTGAAAGATAATTATTGATTCTAATATCTGCTAGCCTGCCAGATTGACACAGCAGTTGAAGAGGGTTTCTGCTGTAATAAAACCTAAAGAATGTGTCATTGGCTCAGTGGTTGGGTAATGAGCTACAGAGAAGCAGATGTGACAGGAAGACAGTTGAGATCCATTCTTTACTATGGCAAAATAGTTGATAAAAATGTAACTTGTGATAACTAGTAAGGCAGACCACAAGCCTACAAATATTACAACTATGAGAAAAGGCTGGAAAACAGAACACTATTTATGAGTATAGGTTGCTATTGGATGAGTTTGGAAAGGTACTGCAAGAAAGAGAGGAATTCAGGATATAGTTGGTCTGTTAGCAAAAATGCAACGGGGGAATTTGGAGTCCTTTCTAAGGTGAGAAAACGAATTGATTCTGAACTTGAAAAATAAAAGACAAAGATGAGATTGAAAAAAAGACTTTGAGCACTGAAGACCTAGTGAAGCTTTTCAGTTGAAGCAAATTGCTCAGCTCATAAAAAACCAAATTAAAGATACCTTCCCTGTAAGTTGTGTTATTCCAGCTGCCATCATGGTACCTATCAAGTTGAGACAAGAGACTTGAGGATGAGCAGAGATAAAATTAGGTCTAGGAAAATACTGTGAGTGTGGTTACTGTCAAATGAAAGCAACTGGAAGCAAATAAATCAGAAGCCTACTGAGCTTTGGGGAGGCTTATGTTGTCAATGTCAAAGAAAAAAGTCTCTGAATGCTCAAGTCACTAAACACATTTCAGACCACCAAGCTTTCTCCAGAAGTAAATGAGCCATAAAAGCTGGGCGCCCCCAGAGGATGGCACGCTCCCCAGCAGAGAAAAATGGAAAAATGAAGTTACTCCTAGAAAAGAGAATCAGAGTCTAATTTGGAACCTCCACCAAGCACCAGGAAAAGTACCTTAATTGGACCTGATAGGATTTCAGAGTCACTGCAGCCATGCTATTCTTTAAATGAGCATGCTCATTGTAGTTATTTTGCTTCTGATCCATATTGTATATATACAACATATGTGTTTTTTAATTTTTAGTGGAGTAGGGAAACATTCAAATAAACTTCCCTCTTAGTTCATATGGCACTAGCAGAGACAGCATTCGTTGAGGACTGCACATCTCCTGGAGATACTAGACTTTGAGTTAGAGGCATGTACTGGATGAGAATTTGACTATCTTCTTTGGGGAAGTGGCAAGGGTAGTCCAGAGAGTAAAAAATATATTCCAAAGAGAAGGGTATCAAAGATTGGCTAGTGGTTCACAATTATCTACTTTATTTGGCAGACCGTTAGACATTACTTTCCAGCCTTTTTCTAGGTGAGGTCCTATGGCCAAGTTCTGTTCACAGGATGGTGATTGGAGGGGACACTTACCAATTTCAGGCCTGACCCTTCAAGGGATTCACTCTCCCTTTGTTCTCCAGCTATTGCGGAAGATTGGGCAGAAGCCTTAAGTTTTCAGGATATTGAAGCATTACAAGGAAGAAAGCTGATCCTTAAATGACTGCATGCAATGGACCCTCTTTGACAACCCTCATTGTACAGTGACATAATCAAGAAGAAAACATTACTGTGATAAACCACTAAGTTTTATCTGTTATTTATTTTAATAGTAGTTAAGTTAGATTGTCATACCCAAGCTTTCTTAAAGTTAACTGTGACCACAAACTGAGTTCTAACAAGTGAATATAAATAGATGTGAAGTGAGACACTTCTGGTCTAGTAGATATGACCCTTCAAGATATCTTGTCCTTTCTGCTAGGTGGATGTGGGAGGCAGCCAAGCTTTAGAGACAGCAGCAACTCTGAAGGAAGGAGAGATATCTCTAAATAACTGCATGGAAAAAAGTCATCTTTCAACCAGGAACATGCATTTTATGTGAGTGAGAATTAAACCTTGGCTTTCATTTATATAAATTTCCAAGTCTTTTTGTAATAACACTTAGCATTTACCCTACATAATGATTGAGTCATATTTCTTTATATCTCTGTTGCTTCCATGTTAATCAGCTTGAGACATGGTTTCCTGATGTCTTCTCTTGAAAACCCTTATTTACCTCATCTCAAATGTCAAAACTCATCTTAATATCAACCACTCTCTGAGATTTCCTTGATTACCGAGCAATTATTTATTTCTTTCTCCAGGATAACTAGGAATTTCATGTATCGCTATTATTATTTTTATATTATTTAATTATAATGATTGTTTTACATATCAATCTTCCCATCTTAACAGTTAAATCATAGTGGGCAGGAGTTTATTTATATTTCTCAGTTTCTACTATACCTCACACACTGTAGACATTATATGGTTTCCAATGGACAAAATCATTTGCATTAAGATATATTCTCATGTGATCAAAGTTACTGAAATGTTTTTATGAGTGCGGACTATATATTGAATAAGTATCAACAAAAAAAATACAATCTAAGAATAAAGCTTATTAAGACAGATTTGGCTTTGGAACAAATGTAATAAATTATCTATTTGCATCAGTTTCAGTATATTGAAATCCTAATAATGTCATGACCCTAATGGAAGAAGATAGAAAATGCTATAATGGAGATTTTTCTTCCCACTCACCTCAGGTTAAGAAGGGACTTTAATTATTTCTACACTAATCTATTAATTATTCACAGACCTGATGATCCGAGTGCTCTGTCTCTGTTCCATCAGAGTAAGGTTTCAGGCCTTCCCAGGCTTTTGCTAGGTGTGGGGTATTAAAATGCAGTCAATTTAGTCTTTTGTAGAGGTTTCTCCCACTTTTTTCAAGGTATTTTATGACTGCTTAGAAAGCTTTGTTTCATTAAATGAATTCTGAATGTGAGAGAATGTCACTTGGAAAAAGATAACTATATTTTATTTCAGATGCAATATCAACAAAAAGACAACTTATCCAATATCAACAAAGCCCATTTTCCATTGGGTTGGTTCCTATATGACTCACTTGCATGATTTCTAAGAGGCTTCTATCTTAAAATCTACCATAATAACAAAATTGAATATCAAAAACATGAATCAGATGTACTTGCAATGACTATATTTTCAAGGTCTTATTTTTATTATCACACACTGTCTTCATGTAGTGACATAGACATAGATTTACAGTCAATAGCTTATTTTCTCTAGATTGAAAATGTCTTAAAGAAAATGTTGTAATTAGATCAATTCTGTTTATATATCAGAAATCTATTTATGAATAATATGATTAGGATTGGTCACCAAAAGGCAAACAGGGTGGACAACAATACCATGAGTTTATATTAGGGTCTCCATGTGTTACGGTCCTCATTTTTTTGGTATATGTTTTATTTCAGATTACCTTTAGGTAACAGCTCTAAATTTTACATGTATTTCTGAAGATCAACATGCTAATAGAGATCTGACAATACTTATACCAACTTGCCTCTGTATTCTGTACCTATGATTAACTTCTTACAAGATATAACTACTGAATTTTACATGGCATTTTGAAATGTCACCATTTTAAGCAAAAATAAACTTAAATCTGAAGGATTAGTTTGACTAATCTGTATACTTACTGTAATAAAACCATAAAACACACACCTAGAATTACAGTTTCCCAGCATATCCTCTTGCCTATTGTCAGTAATTGAATATATAGAGAATTTCAGCAGCACTGAGGTGCAAAAGAGTATAATACTTGGTATTAAAGTCATTTGATGCTAATAAATAAGAAGGCTTTATTTTGTTTTTCTCCTCCTCTTTCTAAAAGATTACAAAATGATCAGAAAGAACGGGTCAACCTCAGTTGCTTTATGTTTGCTTCTGCTCTAAATATCACTGCTCTGGGTAAGCCCTACCATAGCATAAAAATATATAGAAAAAAAAGATAGCGATGCTAGAGTCATAGGGCTATTATTATTATTTGAAATGTTAAAGTGGCTTTTAAAATGGATAAAACCAAAATCACAGCAACACTTAGCATTCAACATAAAGCACACTATTTCTGGCTTAAAGGGGTCAATGCACTAGCTCTCCTGGCTTTTGAGTAACATCCTCTATACTTTATACCGGGTAAAATAGAAAAGAGTGAGATCGTTTTCCTACTTCTAAGAGGAAGAGCAAAGAATTGCCATAAAGCCCCTGACATATGATAGGAGTCCAGTCAGGTAAAGGTTGGTATTAAATTCCACAGCCTGACTTTCACATTCTCTTTTATACCTTAATTACTTGTACTCAAGTTTTCAAACTATTTTAACTCATGATCTTTTCTATCACAGCATTCTAAGCTTCCCCTTCTCAAACCTTTCCTTTTCATTATGATATGGAAACTAGAAACCACAGACTTAACAGTTATGAAATTCAGCTCTTTATAACCACCTGCAGCCCCAAAAGAATCTGACCTGTAACTCATTCACATTAAGTCAACAACATGACTTTTGTTCAGGAACCCAACCCACACCTGAATCATCTGGCCCTTTTTATTCATCTTCCTTTACGTCAGTCAGTCAAGGCTTGCTTCCTTATTTACAGAAGGCCATCTTCTATACTATCACCTCACAGGGAGCAAGGGACAGGAGAATTATCTGGGTTCTTTCTCATAAGGGCACTAATTTCCTTTATGAGGTCTCCGCCTTCCCGACCAAATAAATACCATCACATTGAGGATTAGGTTTCAACACAGAAACGTTGGGGGGAAGAAATCTTCTGTCTAAAGCACACGTCCTTCCATTACCTTATAGTCCAGCCACACTGGATCACCAGTAGTTCCAGAAATTGCCAAGTATACTTATACATTTGATAATCTTCTTGGAATGCGAGACTAAAGAGATGATATAGTTTAGTGTTGAAGGCCGGGAGTTTTAGAGTGAATTCAAACAGGCTTTGAGTCCCTGCCTTGCAACTTGCTAGCAGCAAGACCTGGCAAAGTTACCTAAAATTAGGCCCAAACTAAGGCTGTCATCTATAAATTGAGGATAATATCACTTTTTTCATGGTTGATATGAAGATTATATATACTTATCTATAAAGAGATAAATACAACGGCAAGCAAATAGCAAATACTCAATAAATAGTACTTATTATTCCACTGCTGCTATGACTGTTTACTACTACTACTATTTTTAACACTTCTGTAGTTCCTTTTGCCTTCATTAACTACACTCTTTGAAATAGTGACAGATATCTGTTTTTCTGAAAGTATCTTTGATTATTAGAAACAACTAAAAATTATTTAGTTTTAATTTTTAAATGGATGATCAAATTTTATAATACTATTCTGATCTAAAATGAAATTTGACTACAAAATAATGTTCTAATATTTCAGGTTGGAGGATTAATTTTGAAAACAATTTCAACAGATGATTTAAAAAACATACAGAGAAACATTAACATTTTGACAGATGTGTAATTAGGGTGAATATTAACTATCCAAGCACTTTTAAGAGTGAAAGAGGAATTATTAATAATTATTTTGAGACAATAGAAACAAATGAGGGTAGTCACGGGAAACACACCCTCTCCAAGTTGGTTCAAAGGATTTTATCTTGAGTGAGATGAAAAGGCTTGGGTTGTAAAAGATTAAATATAGAAGAGCCTAGCATTATAATAAACACCAAAATTAGTCACCTTCCTTAAGATCAAGTTAAGTTTACCTTTCTTAGATGTTATGATAGGTATAAGAAATATAAACAAACCATTTAAACCATAATTATCCCATATTTATTCACTGAGAATTTAAATTTGATGAGGCAGAAGAGTAGTTTGGATACCTTTTCAAATTTAGTCAGGACAAAGTAGCTCATATGTAGGTAACACACTAAACTACCAATAAGTTATTTGCACTTTTGAGATGATACATAAATTTTAAGATTATCTTTAATATTTACATGAAGACAAGAAGACATATATCAAGTTATAGATTTTCTTGAGTGTTCTTTGAAAGCAATGAAATAATGAATATGAAAATACTGAATAAGTATAGCGTTAAAAGGTTGTCATCGCTACTGGGGAGAATCCAAAGAAGAATTCTCTTTTCTCTCTGACATCTAGTTACTTATGTTTTTCATAACTATTTACAGGAAGAGGCACGATCTTTCTTGGGCACAATCTGTCTTTCTCCTGTTATCTTAGCTGGCGTTTAGTAGTCTGTACTTCAACAGGGGGAAAACACAAAGAAAACAGTTTATGTGCAGAAGGAACATATTTCTTTTCTTTTCTTTTCTTTTTTTTTTTTTGAGTCTCACTCTGTTGCCAAGGTTGGAGTGCAGCGGCAAACTCACAACCACCCCTGCGTCGACTTGCTGAGCTCTGGCCATCCTTCTGCCTCAGCCTTCCAAGTTGCTGGAACTAGAGGCGCATGCTACTATGCCCAGCCAATTTTTGATTTATTGTAGAGATGAGGTCTCGCCAATTTGCCCGGGCTGGTCTCGAACCAATGGACTCAGGCAATCCACTCGCCTTAGCCTCCCAAATTGCTGTGATTACAGGCTGAGCCACCAAGCTTGGCTAGAACACATTTCTTATAGCGTTCACCTACTGAGAATTTCACATGCACTTTAATAAGTTGGAGTGGTAAATCTTCTATGTTTATCTTTATTATCACCAGATTCATTGCATGCTCATTAGGTGTTTACTATGTGTAGAATACTGCACTATGCACTGAGATTACAAAAGTTTGTGAAGTAGAGTTCCTTCCCAGAAGTTATTGGGCAGTAACTTTAGATCTTCTGAGGTACAACTAGGCTTGCCTAGAGAACAGCTTCATGAAAGGAAAATTCAGTCTGTGTTGCCAGTTAATAGATTCTCCCCATGTTTATAGTTTCTTTTTTTTTTCATGTTTGTTTCAAGTTCCAATCCCTGGGTCCTACATCTAGACTACAATCCAGTACCTTTGACTTATGTCACTTTGTCCTGATGTCCTTAACTTTACACTGCGTTAGTCACATTAGCTGAATGCTGTTTGAAAAACATAGGTTTTGATCTTAATAACTACCACATGTCCTTTATTTATTTATTTATTTTTTTGAGTTGGAGTCTCACTCTGTCGCCCAGACTGGAGTGCAGTGGCCGCTCCCGGCCACCGCAGCCTCAACCTGCTGGGCTCTGGCGATCCTTCCGCTTCAGCCTTCCAAGTAGCTGAAACTACAGGCACGCGCTACCATGCCCAAGTAATTTTTTGATTTATTGTAGAGATGAGGTCTCGCTTGCCCAGGCGGGTCTCGAACCCGCGGGCTCAGGCAATCCACTCACCTCAGCCTCCCAAGGCGCGGGATTACAGACTGAGCCGCCGAGCCCGGCTTGTCCTTTAGATTCCTCTAGAGTCTAGCTGGGGAGGGGAGTTGGCATTTGTAGAAATGCTACATCACAGAGGCAGAATCAGACAAAAATAAACTGTGGGAAATATTTGCAAATATACATGAAATCTGGATTAATATGGCAAATTGATTTCAAAACATGTAGAGTGTCTCCGATGTGTCCAGTATCATTGAAAATGTTGGAGATGGAGCAACAAAAAGAGCAATGAAGCTCCTTCTCACGTGCTGCTAGTATTCCAGAGTATGAATGAAGAACAAACAATGCACTGGGTATATAATACTATGTCAAATAGTGGTACGTGTTCTGTAGAAAAACGAAGCAGAACAAGGAGGCTGGGGTGGAATCGAGGGTGCTATGGTTCTCAAAGAGACACAAAATCCACTTTGATAAGATGTCATTTGTGCAGAGACATGGAGGAAATGAAGGGGCTGAAGATAGACGGGGGAAGAAAATTCCAGGTAAAGAAAACACCAACTGCAACTTTTCCAAGGCAGGAGTGTGGTTGGTGTTTTCAAAGAATGGTAAGTAGCGGAGAGCTCAGCGAATGATAAAGAAAGTGTAAAGAAATAAGATTAGAGAGGTTGGCAGAGGCAGATTGTGGACAGCCTTCAAGTCATGTTAAGGCTTTGGGGATTTATTGTGTGAGATGTAAAGCCTCTGAGCATTTACAGCAGAAGAGTGGCATGGTCTGATTTCCTTCTTAAAGGATTATACTAGGTGTTGTGAGAAGTATAAGCCATAGGAAGGACAAAATTGAAAACCAGGACACTGGTTCTGAAGCAACTTGAATGCATCATGTAAGAGATGGCAGGACTTGGATTGGGCAGAGTGATAAATGTGGTGAGAAATATTGAAATTCTGGATATCTCTTAAAGGTAGAATTGACAGAATTTGTAGATAGAGGAGCTGTGGGCCATAAGAGGGGTAAGGTCAATTCTAAGTAACTGGTAATATTGAGTTGTCGCATATTTGTGAAGATAGAGATTACTGAAGAAGTGTGTGTATGTGTGTGTGTGTGTATGCACGCACACATCTCACAAGCCTGTGTGAAATATTTAGTTTTAGACATAATGAGCTTGCAGTTGTAATTAGTCAAGTCATGGACATGTTAGTTTGGAGTTTGCATGAGAATTTAGTTCTAAAGTGTGAATTTAGATAATATTTAAAGTATTTAAAGCCCTGAATTTTTTGAATGAGATTACTTTGGAGTGAATAATGAGGGAGAAGTTTAAGGCCTGAGCATAAAAATATTCTAAGATCTAGAGGCTGAGAAGATGGAATGCAGCAGAAATGAGACTGAGAACGAGGGGTTAGTGAAGTGGATAACAGATATAAAAGAAAGTACTATCCTGTAGGCAAAGTGGAAACATTTTTAAGGAGGAGAGAGAGATAAGTCAAGTCAAAGTCCTGTTTAAACATCTAGTAAGATGTGTGCTAAGAAATTGTCATTAGCTGTGGCAACCCGAGGCCACCAGTGAGCGTGACAGGGGCCGTTCCAGCGGGTGGCCTGAACAAAGTCCAGTCCAAATGGATTGAGGAGGGGGAGTGATTTCAAACAGAAAATAAAAAGATTGACTACTACTTATTGGGTACTTAGGATATCTAGGCATTTCTCTAAAGATTTTGTATGCATAACTTTCTTTTTTATCTTTAAGTAGTTTATTTATTTTACTTCTATTTTAAGGATATGGGGTACAATTCAGGGTTAGGTATACAAATGGTCATTGTACAGGTAAAGTTTGGACCTCACTTTGGTCCCCACTTCACCTGGTTTGAGATTGGGTACCCTTATTGATGAAGTGTGCCCTCCCCTCCCTCCCCTGGGAGTTTTCCACTACTGCCAATCCCTTTTTTGTAGTATTATGATAATTGTTCGGGGTCCCCTTATAAGTGAGAACATTTGGTACTCAGTTGTTTGTTTCTGTGATAGATCACTGAGTATTATAGACTCTTAAGTCCATCCAAGTTGCTGTGAAGTTCATAATTTTGTCCTTCTTTATGGCTGCATAATAATCCATTGTGTATATGGACCACATTTGTTTTTCCAGTCCACTTTTTGGGGTGGGGGTTGGAGTCTCACTCTGTCACCCAGACTGGAGTGCAGTGGCCGTTCCCGGCCACCACAGCCTCGACCTGCTGGGCTCCGGCGATCCTTCCGCCTCAGTCTTCCAAGTAGCTGGAACTACATGCGCCTGCTACCACGCCCGGCTAATTTTTTGATTTACTGTAGAGACGAGGTCTTGCCAAGTTGCCCAGGCGGGTCTCGAACCCGCGGGCTCAGGCAATCCACTTATTTCAGCCTCCCAAAGCACGGGATTGCAGGCTGAGCCACCGAGCCCGGCTCCAGTCCACTTTTGATGGGCAGTGTGGTTGATTCCATGTTTTTGCTATTGATTAATGCTGCAATAAACATGAGTGTGCTGGTATCTTTTTCATAGAATGATTTGAGTTGTATGCCTAACTTT